>OVBI01000328.1:0-89343 GCA_900406495.1 Sisymbrium altissimum | reverse complement strand
AGATAAGCTCTCGTTAGATTTCATCGCTGTTTGGCCTTGTTTCTTGTAGTGTGTTACTACTAACATGTTAGTTTATAAGGCTAGGAAACATGAATAGTTGGTTTTTAAATAATACATAATATAAAGATATATAGCTTGGAAACATGAATAGTTGGTTTTTAAATAATACATAATATAAAGATTATTAAACAAAGAAAATTAATAATATTTGTTAAAAATAAATTATGTAGCATGATAAATATGCCAGTTCGTTCAAAATTACAAATTATTTGTTGAAAATCATGTGAACCATTAAACAAACAAACGGCGTGTTAAGCAAACACATGCAGTGATGCTCGTCTGAATAGCAAGCTATGCTGTGTACGTAGTATGAATACTTGAATAGCATTATCAAATAAATATAATGCAATTAAATACGCGTTGCATTAACGTTATTGTTAATTAAAATTATAAATTATGAGCTGGTGGAACTAAATTTATAGAAAACTTGGTCCACCCTCATCAACGCTATATATATTTATATCATAAGTTCATAACTCGAGTAGAAATTGCTTAACTCTCGGGATTTTATCTAATTGTACTTAAATTAACCTTAAATCCTAAGAAAGTCGTGTTATCTTTGGGAAGTTATATATTTTTTTGGGTGTACCATCCTAGTAAAATAATAAATTACATTGCAGTATAACCAAATCTCCCTTGTTGTGGATCAGCTCAAAATACACTGAAACTAAGCTCACATCCACGAGAGAAAGCGAGTTGACTAAGAAGTGGCATCGCTTCCTTTCGCAAAATAGAAACATTACAATAATAAACATGCCCACTTTTTATCAAACCATTAATTCATAAAGTAATCAAATAAGAAATAGGAATATAAGTCTTCACTGTTCATCTGAACATTAATTAATAAATTATTTTAAAAATGTTTTGTAAGAAACAGGAATGTAAGTCGAAATATATCCACTTTTCATCTAAATATTAATGAAATGCGTTTCGATAAACTTGTTAAAGTTCTTTACCTTTGAGATAAGAAAGCCTTATGAGAGGAAAAAAAATATTCTAGCATGGGATGATGATATTGGAATTAAACATTTGTTTTAAAAATACTACGGATGTCAATGGTAAAAGGGGGATAAACGGACAATTTTGCCCGGCCGGCGTAATTTTGGTTGTTTTGAAAATTTAAACAATTTTGTCACCAATCCTTATTACAGATTCAATCTACATTTTTTCTTCTTCATGTGAACAAGTTTAACGTTTCGTCCTTAAGCACGTAACATGCAATGATTTTAATTACTGTAACATTAAAATAGTTATACACTAACTGACTAATATAAATAGTTCTAAGCGAAGTCTCCTTCATTCTAACGTTACAATAAATAGTAGCTACTAGCTAGTTGAAATTAGTTTTATTTTAACATTCTAATGTAAAGCTTTTAAAAAAAAAACATTCTAATGTACTATCTAAATTTTGATCTCACCGTTCTTTTAGAGTATATACTGTACATATCACAAAGACAGTTTCAAGTATTAACCTAGTTCGATCCCAAACGGTTAAGTATTTAAAATGAAGATATAAAAGACTTGTTATCAAAATAGATAAGCTTGTTGCCGAAAAGTTTCGTTTCGAAAGATGACTACTACGAAATCTGATTGGTTCGATTAGAAAAAAAGTGCCAGGCGGCTAGACTGAATTCGATCGTCGACGAAGTTCAGTCTCCACTCAGTTTTTATTTTACTTTAAACTCGGTGGAGCCACTACAAAAACAATTGTTTGTATACGTATACTTTCAAAATTATTGTGTTTATATATAAAACGAGGTGAATCCGATAGAAAGAAATAATTAAACATATAACAAATCTCATAATTTGGTATCACGCGTATAACGATTGTATAATTTTAGTTTGTTTAAGATAGAGAAAGTTGAAAAAAACGAATCAAAGCTGGAAAAAAAAATCTGATAGAGACGGAGACGCCACGATCCATGAGTATAAATGACACGTAAGAGCTGACTCAATCTCTATGGCAGTCACATCTATCTATAAATAGAGAGAGACATGAGAAGGTACGTTATTACAGCTGCATCACACTAATTTTAAGACACTTTCGAAAAGTGTTGACGAGTGGGTGAGCGATATTTGAGTTCCGTCTTCTACTTCTACGCCTTTCTTACCAATATAGTGGTACGTTTCTTTTTCTTTGGTCTCTCCCATTTTTCCATCTTGTTCTTCTCCTCCTAAAAATATAAACAAATTTAGCTGTTTTGAATTAATAATGGTAACAGGATTTGTAGACGACGTTACCTTACCTGGTGCTTCAGATATTTGTCTATATGTCTTTGATATTTCTTTTCTGAAAAGGCTATAATCAAATTATCGATCCTTCTAATTCGTAACATATGATTATAAATTTTTGAGATTGTAACAGTATAGAGGAAACTGATATAAAAAGAAAATGAAATATAATCTAAGAGAATGTCTATCAGAAAAAAGGAAGATAATAGAAAGAAAAAAAATGCAAAAAGGACAAATCAAATTCTATAATATAAAATGGAACTGCTGAATATAAATGAAAGAAAAATGAAACATTGAACAATTGGTCTAAAATTAAACAACTGCAATGATTTTTTTTTTTGAAGGGAACATAGTCAAAAATGATATTGCCATAAATTATATTTTGGTTATTAATATAAAATATAGTTGACGCATATTATAGCAATAGTACAATTCAGTGTTTACTAGTATATTGAACAATAGTTTTTATTTTTATGTGACACCGAGTATAAATATGCATTTTAGTCAGTATATTTTTTTTTTCATGAGGTGAATGCTTACTCTGAGTTGGAGGTCATTGTTAGTTTATGAAGGCATGCTCTTATAACATATCGGTATGTTCTTGTAAGGAAGGGATCCCGTTCTTATATATCTCTCAATGTGTGTGTTACGTCTATATTGGTGATTTCTAACATGTTAGTATGTGTAACACATGCAAGTTTGTCTTCTTCTTTTTTTCTTTCGAAATTCCATCATGTTTGTCTTTATGTGTAAATATGTGTGTGATGAGAAACAATTTATCCACTATTCTAGGTTTTGGGACAAGTGTCTAGAATATATGGATCTAATGATAAGATTATAATCATAATTAAACTATACCACCCTTCAAAATACGCCTTTGATCAATTGAAAGCTATTTGGTTCATCGATACGCCCGAGGGTAATAGGAAGACGACAACACTCTCGTGAATTAGTTTTTTTGCCTTGGACACGTATGGACGTGTGCGTCCCACATAGAACCCAACCTCATCCTTCTCTCGTGAACGTTAGATTTCTTTGTATAATTTATTTTATTTTCCTTGGTAACAACCAAACCAAACAAAAATTTGTCGTCTGCTATATCGAAAATAGATTCTTCATTTCTGATAGCCAAATGGTAACTTTGGTCTAGTTGTATGTAACAAAACAACGTAAATTATCCACGTGGCACACTTCTAACCTCGTTAATTACCGCTTATCAGCTTGATGCATCTCTTTCCAAACAATATAAAAAGCCTGCTTAAAGCAAGAATCTTTGTTCAGTCTGGAGTCGAAAGGCTCTGTTTCAGATTCTAAAAGTAATAAAGATCCTTCAAATCTCTCACACTCGAAAGACCTCTAATGGCCTAACAGATTCTGTGTTTGTATATCCTCTTTCTAGTTATTTCTTTCTTCTTTCTTCTTGCCATTTCTCAGGAACATATATACAAATCTGAAACTTTCCTTACCTTGACGATGTTTTAATTATCATTATGTGTTAATTTTGATGGTAGGCAACGACAAAGGTTATTTAATTAACTTCAAGTTGGAATCAGGAACAAGAGCATCCTTCTTCATCTACACAGGTACTCCTCTAGTTTATTTAAATTGATTCAGTTTTTTTTTTGATATATAACAATTCGTATTACTAATCGTTCATCCTAAATATCCAAAACCTCTGTTTTTGATCACTAAATAAATCCGACATATTTTAATACTTTGGATTCCTGTAGTCAATATGCATGATCATTTTTTTCATGTCTCAACACATTGATTATTCTTAATACTTTTATTACTACGACTAGTTTTTATATTTTAATATTTTGATTCCTTGCATTCTATACTTTGGATTCCTGAAGTCAATATTACATTCTTTAGTTTAATACTATGCATACTATTATAATATACTTCATGTTGGGGAGAAGAATCTGAAGATATTCAAACTTGCTAATTTCTAATGATGATGTTAAGAAGGAAGGGGACATTTTAATATTCTCCTCATCCTAATTTCTAATACTTTAAATACAGTAATTTTAGAGAGTCGTACGGACACTTGCAAAATAAATAGGAGAGTTATTGTGCTGTCCCCCCCCAAAAGACTAGTTCAAATGTTCAATTATTGGAAGGAGAAATATTAAGGTTCTTCCGATCCTTCTGATCTGACGTTGATATAACAATTTCTGAAGATAAATAATAAACAATTAGGAGGAGAGACTCTCGTTTCTTAAATAGAGAGATTATTATAATGGTAGCAGCAGATATATCGAAAATGTAGTAAGCAGAATATAATCAGTTCTCATGAGTTATGATGTAAAGAATGCTTTTTTTCTTTTTTTGTCTTTTATTAATATATGAAGACTAATTTCGAATTTTATATGAATTGAATTTCCTTTTTCCGAAGTGTTTAATTGCAGAGCGCATCTTTACCTTATTTAACACGTCAGAGCTTTTTTTTAGTTTGATAAGGATTTGATTTTGTTTATCTATTTGCAATTTTTTGTTTATCGTTTTCTTTTATTTTTGGGTTACGTTACTTAGTCTCATTAGGATTGGTGGCTAACCTAACTGAAGGAGTTATTCAAACAGACCTCTAGTGTTTATTGCTTCTGATCCACCATTGTTCTTATAAATGGCCTTTCTAACTTAAGGAAGATAACAATGTGTTATAGATAAGATTAATATAAAGATGGTGATGAGAAGTGTGGATCTACGATCAGACACCGTGACAAGACCGACTGATGCAATGCGCGAAGCAATGGGTAGTGCAGAGGTGGATGATGACGTCCTCGGCTACGACCCAACGGCTCGACGTCTTGAAGAGGAGATGGCTAAGATGACGGGGAAAGAGGCGGCTCTGTTCGTGCCATCTGGTACAATGGGGAATTTGATATGCGTGATGGTTCACTGCGACGTGAGAGGCAGCGAGGTGATTCTTGGGGACAATTGTCACATCCATGTTTACGAGAACGGAGGGATATCGACAATCGGAGGAGTGCACCCCAAGACAATCAGGAATGAAGAAGACGGGACAATGGACTTGACGGCCATTGAAGCAGCCATTAGAGATCCTCAAGGAAGCACATTCTATCCATCAACAAAGTTGATTTGCTTGGAGAACACACACGCCAAGTAAGTGTCGCTCGCTCACGTAAATCATACTTTCTCAAGCGCGACGAGTATGACTTTCTTTTCTTTTAAAAAAAAATTAATTAGTCTCTTTATGAGGATTTGATACAGCTCTGGCGGGAGATGTTTGAGCGCGGAATACACAGATCGAGTTGGAGAGATTGCGCAGAGACATGGATTGAAGCTTCATATCGATGGAGCTCGCCTTTTTAATGCTTCCATTGTAATACCAATCATCTACTTTATCGACAATATGCATATGATAATTCATTATACAATAATACAATATTCACTAGACTAACAATATTGTGAAATCTGTTTTTGTTTATTCTGTAGGCACTTGGAGTTCCAGTCCATAGGCTTGTAAAGGCTGCTGACTCTGTTTCGGTATCGTTTTCTCTTTCACTCTTCTTTGACTGCTGAAAAGTTAGCTAAAAGATATGTGAGACTCACTCACACGCACTCGGTTTCAGGTGTGTCTCTCTAAAGGTCTTGGAGCTCCCATAGGATCTGTAATCGTTGGATCACAAAGTTTCATAGAAAAGGCGAAAACGTTAAGGAAAACATTAGGTGGAGGAATGAGACAAATAGGCGTTCTGTGCGCAGCCGCTTTGGTCGCACTCCAAGAGAACCTCCCAAATCTACAATTTGACCACAAGAACGCAAAGTTGCTAGCTGGTTCGTACGCACCACTCATTTACCCTAATCACCATTATAACTTACCGCAACAAGAAAAAGAAAAAAATAACTCAATAACGTAAATATTTGCAGAAGGGTTGAATCAAATCAAAGGGATTAGAGTAAACGTTGCAGCCGTGGAGACCAACATGGTGCGTAATTAAACGAATATCAGTTTCTTTTTCTTATTATTATTATTCGTTTAATTATTTATGCCTCAAATTCAGATTTTCATGGATATGGAGGATGGATCAAGACTTACCGCTGAGAAATTGCGCAAGAGTCTAGCGGAGTATGGCATTCTCGTCATCCCGGAAAACTCATCCCGGTACGTCTCGCAAGAACGAATGTTTTAAACGTAGCACTTGCGTTCACATGCAACGAAAAAAAAAAGTTTTTTTTTGATACTTAATACTTTTTTTCAGAAATATAGAATATTTACGTGGAATGTGGTTTTTCAGGATCAGAATGGTTATACACCACCAGATAACATCAAGTGATGTGCATTACACATTGTCTTGCTTACAAGTAAGATTAATTATCATATCTCTCTGTACGACCCACTTTATTAACAACTAAACTGATGTTTGTGGATTTGATATTTTCTTTGGCAGCAAGCAGTGCAAACGATTCAGGAACCAAGCCGAAACTAAATTGGCGAAACCGAAATGCTTTTCATTTTATTCAATATTGTTTGTCTCAGTTATTTTTAATTTAAAGCTACAAGGATCAATCATGTCTCAGTTATTTTTAATTAAAATTGTCACCCTCATTTCCATTTTATTGTTGTTTGTTTTATATCTTACACATACAAAAGCATGATTGGACAAGAGTGTAAAAAGACGGATATGAGCAGAAATGCAGAATGGATGAAACACACTCACAGACAATTGCAAGAAAAATGATTATCTACTAGTGTGGTTTTTGACTGTACGTACCACCAGTAGACAATCATATTTCTTCTAACGGTGAGTATGTTCATCCATATGTGATACGTTTATCATAGGAGGCGTTGAAACTAGAGAATTTTGTTATTTTCTTCTCTAGAAGATACCGCAAGCGCTAAATATTAGAAAAAGGTATTTATATGAACTGACATTTTTATAATCTCTTTCAATCCAATGTCCTTTGGACTTTCAAAACAGAGAATCCGATGTCAAGACTAGTAAAAGGTGATGCTGAATTGGAAACCAACCCACACATGAACCTTGTAGTCCGACTAGTAACCAAAACTAATGGTTTCCAGAACCCTGAAAATCTTCTTTCTCCCTCCTTTTTCTTGTTGTTACGAGAGACGGAAGAAGAAACAGGGTATTTAGTTATAAGTTTATATCCTTCCTCTGTAAGGGTGTCCAAAAAGAATGAGCAGGGAGCCTCATCAACTTATGTACACACTAAAATCAATCCCCTTCGAATCAAATCAGCGGCGATTCTGGATCTCTTCCTTCACAAGTTCGGTCACCAAATCTATGTTAGACTCACTTAGAACCTGTTGAAGTGAGCTTAGTTCCTCCATGTTAGCTTTCTTGAGGAGAACTTTGAGAGTGGACTTTGTTCCAGCAGGCAATAGACATTGTCCGGGGGCTTTCTCGATATTTCTCACATCGGATGATTGGATGCTTGTGTTGGCTTCTCTGGGAAGAGGATTTGCAGGGAACTGAACTTGTGGCCGCGAATAAGGCCTGGAATCCCAATACTCTGTGCAAACTCGATTCACGTCTAATGCTTCGATAGCCTGTTTATCACATTGGAGTATCTATCTGTCAACTAGATTTACAAATGAAGCTTTACATTTTCGAATCAACAATGCTATTACCCTACTCTTTCTAGGTAACATAGAAGATGAGAGAATCCCAAAGCTGATTCTACTACTGGCTTGTTTTTTAGTATTTGTTTTGTATATATAATTAGAAAACCGGATATATAAGGTCAATGCAAATTTTCATCAAGAATATAAATCTAAGCCGAATTCAAAACTAGTAAAGATTTACCTGTACGATTGCGGGTGACGTATATCCAAACATTTCAAAACCATCAGGACTCCCAGAGGGCTGCAGAGGAGGAAGATCTAATTTACCGGCTTTATGCTGCTTACTTATCTCTTGATTTACTCTATCTCTTACCATCTCCCAGCATCTTGTAGGCGACAAGTGAGCGAACACCTCACTGGGATTACTCTCCAAGTAAACCTGACAAGAAGAACATACCACACAGTTTGTTGATAAGCAATTCTGAAATGCACAATGACAAATATAACCAAAGGCAATGCAACACCGAGCACAAAACTTTAGGGGTTGAATCATTGGTAAATTTCGTTTATGGTCGATATCATTCTCAGTTCAAAGTTTTAGACATAAGATCACGCATCTATCGACCAACTCATTAGAAGCAAGAAAGATATCGATTTACCATGAACAACGGACTATTGCGTCCAGCATCCAGAATTTCTGAAATGTAGAAGCTCATGTTTCTTGGATCCAGAATATTTAGATACCTAACCCGGCTACGAAATCCTGCACCAAAAAAGAATAGACATTAAGCACTTGCAAAAAAATACATGTGTTTTCGTTCTCAAGTTGCAAGAATACATGACCACAGGTCACCTTTGGGAAAAATTGCTCGGCGGTTGCACCATGATTTTCCAGATAGCACACATCCATAACTTAAAGGCTCTACATTGCAATTGATTCTCCTCACAACTTTTGCTATACGGGGACCCTTTTGGCGGATGATCCTATCCGGACTATTATTTTGCGAACAAGATGGTGTACCTGAGTTACTTCTTGTCCCATCAACCGCATCCAGTATAGCCAAACCTCCAGAGATTTTGGATTTACAGCTAGTAGGTTTTCCACCACCGTGGTTACTAGTGTCCATTATATTACATATATCATGAGCAGGCCCATCAGCTACGGCATTAACTTCCGCGTGTGATACAGAACTCGGTACATCCCCTCCCATTGCTCTTTGGTCATAAGTAGGCAATGATATAGTGTTTCGTTTATCAGGCAAAGAATTTCCTTGCTTTTCGAAATTTGGAGCAGCAATTTTACCAGTTGCTTCTAATGCTAAAACGTGGGATGGTCTCTCTCGTATTTTCAAATGCTTGCCAGAAGAAACTGCACCTCGCTTCCTAGGTATGTCACGCTCATCATCACTGAGGAGTATCACATCATTGGGTACATTCTGTGAATTCTTTTTACCACTTGTGGACTTAGCAGCTGTCACAGATAGCATGGCTCCTTCAGATGGTTGGCAAACTGAAGCTTTTGGAACAGAAGAATCATAAACAGTTTCTTCTTTGACCGGCTTCATACAGTGGCTTGGTGTTAATTGCTCGTCTTTCAGAAGTAAATTAAAATCTGATGACTTACTCGTCTTTTCTAACCCTTTATTTAGATCTTCTCTTGATGTTACTTTCAGCTGTAAATCTTTCCCTAAAAGTGCAGCTACTTGTGGACTCAGGTCCTTGTGCACTTTCTCTTCCTCATCCATCTCCATCTTGCTTCCTGAGATGTGTGCACTTAAAGCCAATCCTAAATCTTGACGCGCCCATCTGTATACAGAACTAAGTTTTCCTTCGACAGCCTCAACAAGAACATTCAGTTCATCGATATCATAGCGAAATAGAAAATATTTAGTAACCCACGGACACGAACACAACTGCTTCACATGAGTCAAACATGAATACTTCTCGGGGGAACAACGGCAACCAGCAGCGGATAGGTGCAAGTCAAAGAAGCATATACAACATTCTCTCTCGTTGGTAGCATCAAAATTACTATGCATCTTCAATGCAAGTGAAGAGTTGCACAGAAATTCTCTTCTTGTACGTTCCATGTCAATGCGTGCCTATATAAAACCATGGCAAAGACAATTAATCAGCATATTGACAGTAAAGAACGAACCTTTATACCTCATAAACCTATAAATTTTATTTGTACAGTTAGCAGCACGACAGAAGACAAACAACTCTTGAACTAATCATTAGTTTAAACTAGTAGAGGTGTGCTAATCTTCTGTTCTTCCCTTATTAATTAGCTGTAGATTCATGTAATATGCAAGACCCCTAACATTAAGAGAAATTTGGTTCCAAATCAGTTAAAGCCTCATGCTACCGATTTACAACAGATGGAACCATGCTACCTCGTAATTAACAATGACTTCAGGATTTTCAAGTCTAGCACACGCATCTAAACTTCAGGAAACAAGAGAAAAGATATCTATACCTTGAGTGTTTTTGCCAAAATTCCATCCTTTCCACTGAATTCTTTCCACCTCAAGTTATTTATAGTATTTTTCTTTAGTAAGTTCAGCTCCCAGTCGGCTTTCACTACTTCTCTTGCTGCCCCAAGCAACAATTTATCATGTGAGATGGACGTTTTTCTACCCTGTTGACAGTACAACTCTATGGCAATCTGCCCATGAGGCAACCAGTCAACTGGTGCCACATTCACAGCTTCAGCACAGTTGAAACCACAATTAAATCCAGCATGATATGCTCGAGGAAAGGTCAAGACAAACTCTCCAGCATGCTGGACACAACGGTGCACAGGTACTCCTGCGGTTTTCAGTTTAGACGGCGAGAGTTGTGTTACCTACAGGAAAGAGCATCAAAGGATTTATTTTATGCAACCATGCCGAAACAATTATGTACAATTTGAATGAATGTATTGTAATCAGGCGCAGGTCGATGGAGGACGAAAAATGGATCCATAAAAGTTCCTACCGGGTTATTAACTATATTCCGCGAGGTTTTCAAAATAATTAATTGCATATTGGAAGACGTCCATTGTGTGATTATAGAACAGCAAACTTACGATTCAGTTCATCAAAAATCTAACACTTACTAGCTTATGAAGCAAATCAGGCTGTTCCTCGAAAAGGTCAGGCAAATGCTTTCTCATCGCCTCCTCGAGTTTAACAGCATCCTTCCCCGCGACACCATACCACAGTTTTGGTGCACCCCAGTGCATATAATTTAACGAATACAAGTGGTGATCCTCAACATGCTATTTTGAGAAAACAATAACACAAGAAATGTAAGTAGTGGAAGTTATTAAAACATGCAGAGTAATGAAAATTATATGCATTGGCGTAACAGAATTGTAAAATATGATGACACTAGATCATTTAGGAAGAATTCCATATGCAGAATGTATTCACATGAAAATACTTTCAATTTCATTCAGAATTTTCGGAAATTCAATCAAAGATAATCCTAGGCAAGCCCTGTGAAACATGGAAAAAGGATAATTCATTGTAATAATGAAGCACATAAATTTTATCACGTTCAGCTACCATTTGTGAACAGGAGGTATACAGAAACAGAGCACATTCTGTTGTGGTCGCAAATTTCCATTATGAGCTACGTTTGATTTCCGTAAAAGGAAGATATTCCAGCTAAGCATATGCTACTAGTAAAACATAATTATGCAACTAGCAGAGATCAATCTTACCCAGCAGAAAGAAGAAAAGCACATCCCAATATACAACCACGGTACAAGGACACCAGAAATATCACTGCCCTCGTACTTAAGGAGGGATCCTGGAAGCCTTGAAAAGTTATTTAGGTTCCAGCCCGATTTTGCATATTTTTCGTCTGAAGAAGAAGCCTCCTGACTAGATGATAGCTTGGGGAATCCGCTACCAAATACACCAGTTTCAAGGTCGGCACCATATAGCACCTATATTGAAGAATCAACGCGTCAGTCAGGAGATACAGAGGCCTTAAATGGACCATAAAACAAAAGAAAGGAAAAACAGAAGGGGAAAAAACTTCACCTCTATCTCTTCAGTTGCTTTATCTACTATCCGCCAATATTCACCTTCAACGTCCTCAACTGCTGGTTCCCAGGAGTCTTTGGAGTTACTAGATTTACAATCACTGTCTGTAGAAGTTTCACTCTTTTTAAAGTACTGAGCCTTGAACTCATCAGCATATTTCTGGAAGTCTTTTAGAGTGAACCCTGGACCAGGTTCAAACCCAAACGTCTCAAGTTCACTTATTTCTGTGCTTGCAGAACCGGGATCGGTCTTGCCATTACTGGCAGAATCCATTCCCATTTTCATGCACTTTCTTTTCTTCCTTCTCATTTGATTAGAAAGCTTCGAAATCTTCTTCATTGAGCTCCGATTCTGAAGTTTATCCACTCTTTGGACACGTGTAGAGAATTTAGAACCTTCCCATACTTGCTTTTCTTTCAGCGGGCAAGGGGGTTTCCAGGAAGGAGGAGGAACAATGCGACAGATTCCATACTTTTCCGCCTTCGGTCTTATTTTAGCTATATAACTCAGAGTGTCTTCAAACTCCTAGAAACAGAGGTTTGCAGTTTATTATGTCAGAAAAATATGGATCTATCTCAGGCAGAAATGAAGTTGAAAGGTGAAAGTACAGAATGCAAACAAGACCTCTTCGGTCGGGTAGAATATAGGGGCATCTTCAAGGTCAGGCCTACGAGCTTCATCTGGATGCCATCTCGCAGTTACCTGTGAAAGGGAAATGAAACAAGAAAAGGTAAGACATCTAATGCTCAAGCAAAACTACATGTTTTAAAGTAATTTCTTAAGTGAGCATTAGTTGAGATTATGAACCTTTTGGCAGTCACTACATTCTGCACATCCCCTGGTCACACCCTTTGGTAGAGAAGGCTTCAGAGCACAATTCTGCAACGACATGATACATAAGGAAAAGGGGAAAAGACAACACAAGTAAAAAGAAACAATGAACAACAGAACTGACTTGATCAAGATTATGAGAAAAGGCATTGTCATTGTTTGCAACATCATCATAGTTAATCCAAGGTCTACGGCGTAGAGAGCGAGCAGCTTTTGCTTCATCGGATTCAATCTCCATCTTAGCTTGATCGGGTACAGAAACAGTTTCGATAACGGTCTTGGTTTTGTCAGCAGCAGGGACAACTCTTTTTAAAGAGAAAGTTGCATATGATTCGAACCCAGGAGGAACAGATGGCAACTCATCACTTTCTTCTTTCATACAGATTCTCATTAGCTCTGTCCCCATTACTTGCTCTGCCAACAAAAAGACATAATTTGAAAGGATCATGTCTCAAGAATAACACTACCCAACATTTATTTTAAAAGGAAAAAACAAATGAAAATACTAGTAATAATACATCACACACGATGGAACGGATTTAAGGGCAACGTAGATGGTTACATATAAGTAACGTTTCATCATCGCTAAATATCTCAATCAATCAAAATTTAAATGAGAAAAAAAAAAGAAATGGAGAAAAATTGCTTACAAAGTATCTGACTTGAATTTAGGGTTTCTTGAATTGGATGGTCAAAACAGCTGGAGCTCCATCAACTGCAGCCAGATTCAGGAAATCGGAACTCAGAATCAACGAGGATTTAAAGATCTGAGGAACCCTAGTAACTGCAATTTTAGTAGCTATATCTTTCTTTCTTTTTTTAATTCAGATTCATCAGATCTAACCCTAAATTCGACCAAAGATTCAGATTATTACGAAATTGATGAAGAGACATCGCATGTCCTTTTCCATATTTGCATAAAAGAAAACACAATAAAATGATTCAAAGGTGTAACACACCCACAAAAGTCCAAATATGAAACCAACCTTTCCATATTCCCAGACACATCAAAAAAAAAAAAAAAAAATCAAAGGATGAAGGAAGAAGAAAAGGGTAAATTGGGAATTAAATCCACAGGTCCATGTTTGGTATTGTGATATTAAAAATCACTGAACAAACAATATGAACAACAAAAGCAAGCAAAAGATATTTGTTTTCCCACTAGAATTGATAGTTAAAATTAATCACCTTTTGTGTTCTGTTTTTGTTATCAATAAAATTTCTTTTTAAGATCATATCAGAGAGGAAAACATGTGGCTTGGTGGGCTTTGATAAAATATATTTCTGGGTTTTTCCGAACTTTTGCCTGTATGATGTGTGATGATGTCGTCTTATAACTTAATAACGCTTCAAAAGCAAGCTGATGCAATTTCCTATGCAACTACTTACTCTATATTTTTGTTTTCAACCATCAAAGCCTAACCAAACAAATATAATAAGCATATTAAAAACAAGTTCACTAATATAATTGTGGCTTTATAAACTCATTTGTTGCCTGACATTTTTATTCACGGGTGGACATTACTGGATATCCACACAAACGTTTTTTTTTTTTTAATAATTATGAAACAGTTACTAATTTAGATAACAATAGGTAGGAGTAATATTTTAGTAGTTTTAAGATACGCGCACAAATACAGGTAACTATATAAATATTTAGTAACTTTTGGTATTTTAAAGCACAATATCTTGTGATAAGAAATATAAATTTTATGGAAATTACGTTGTCAAAAATAGAAAATCTTATTTTAATAGTCTAGATGCCGAGAAGTTAAATGAAGTTCTTATCTTACCCATTGTTAATCTCATGAATTTAGATTGTAACTGATATCAACTTATCAAGTATCAAAACCAACAGCTGGATTATAGGGGGAATGGATTGTGGAGGAAAAAACAAATGTTACCTTGTTTGATTAGAGGAACTTTTAATGTGTGTTTTCTTTTTTATAGGTGCATTACGCGTTGTCATAATAAATTTAAAAAATAAAATAAAAGCAATTGATATTAGAGAGGTAGAGGTGAGCCATTTGGTTTTGGTTCGGTTTTTATGATTTTCGATTTCCATGTGGGCCAATTTGGTTTGGGTTCAAAAATCTGGGGAAACATTACATGGGGTGAAAATGTTGGATGTTTTACAAGTAGTGGGTAGCAAATGAAGACTAAAGAAAAATAGAGGATGTACTTATAAAATAAGGATAAACCCTACTTATCGTATCAAACCCCCAGAAAAAAAGAAAAACTTGGGACAGCCTTTGCTCCGAAATCGAAGAAGAAGAAACGGTGAGTTGCTTACACTCGTCTATTTCATTTCTCCAGATTTGTTATGTAGAAACAAGTTTCTGTGGAGATGCCTGCTCAATACTTACTTATTCTGCTTCTTTTTGCTCGAATCTGTCCTTTCGTCTTCTCAGTCTCTGAAACTGTTTATACTCACAGGTTTGGTTTTCTCCACTCAAGACTAGGTTACGAGATAAGCATTGAAGAGCAAAGCTTTCTGGGTCTAACTTCTTCATCATTGAGCTTAAATAAGCTTTCGTGAAACGAAATATCTCTGCTTTGTTCTGAATTCAGAGGGATGACGTCAACAAATTTGCTACTTGAGGCTCACTTCTTGCATATTCCAAACTTGTCACCAAAGCAGTCGAGTCACTGTCACGGAGTCCGTTTTGTGAATCCGAAAGAAATTGGTTTGAGAAGGGATGTTTATATGAGATGCCGCGGCTTGCTGAATAGTGTCTGCATTGACCATGTAGATGATGTTAATGGTATTGTTGATAGAAGCTCAGAGTTCCATCACTCCAGAGCCAAACTGAAACCGAGGAAGCATATAGGCTCTTCGGTTTTATCATCTGATGGGCCACTTATCGAGAACGAACAAGAGACTAACAATGAGATACTTCATAACCTCTGCAGCTACGGCAAGTTGACAGACGCTTGCAAGCTTGTCGAGGTGATGGCACGTCATAATCAAGTTCCTCATTTTCCTTCTTGCACCAACTTAGTCCGTGGTCTTGCCAGAATCGATCAAATGGATAAAGCAATGGGTATCTTGAGAATCATGGTAATGTCTGGTGGGGTTCCAGATACTATCACCTATAACATGGTCATTGGAAATCTTTGCAAGAAAGGGAATTTGGAATCTGCCTTGGTCCTCTTGGAAGACATGAGTTTGAGTGGGAGCCCTCCAGATGTGATCACATATAATACAGTGATTCGGTGTATGTTCGATAATGGGAATGCCGAGCAAGCCATTGGGTTTTGGAAGGACCAACTGCGGAATGGTTGTCCTCCATACATGATTACATACACGGTTTTGGTCGAACTCGTGTGCAGGTACTGTGGAAGCGCTCGAGCTATGGAAGTTTTAGAAGACATGGCGGTGGAAGGTTGTTATCCTGATATTGTCACATACAATTCTCTGGTAAACTATAACTGCAGGCGAGGGACGTTAGAGGATGTGGCTTCCGTCATTCAGCATATTGTATCTCATGGATTGGAACTGAACACTGTAACTTACAACACTCTTCTGCATTCCCTTTGTTCCCACGGGTACTGGGATGAAGTGGACGAGATTCTAAACATCATGTACGAGACGTCCTACTGTCCGACGGTTATTACTTACAACATCCTGATCAACGGTTTGTGCAAAGCCGGGCTTTTGAGTCGTGCAATCGACTTCTTCTACCAGATGCTGGAACAAAAGTGCTCCCCTGACATTGTCACTTACAATACAGTTCTAGGAGCCATGTCAAAAGAAGGAATGGTCAATGAGGCGATAAAGCTACTTGGATTGCTAAGAAACACGAGGTGTTCGCCGGGTTTGATCTCTTACAACTCTGTAATCGATGGGTTGGCCAGGAAGGGTCTGATGGAGAAAGCATTGGAGCTGTACCGTCAGATGCTAGAGGTTGGAATCTCTCCGGATGATATAACCCGCCGATCTTTGATTTATGGTTTCTGCCGGGCAAACCTAGTTGAAGAAGCGAGCCAAGTATTAAAGGAGACGAGCAATAGAGGGAATGGGATCAGAGGTAGCACGTACAGGTTGGTGATCCAAGGGCTATGCAAGAAGAAAGAGATGGAAATGGCGATAGAGGTTGTTGAGATAATGCTAACAAGTGGATGTAAACCAGATGAGACTATCTATACCGCGATAATTAAAGGAGTGGAAGAGATGGGAATGGGAAGTGAGGCTGATCAGCTGCAGAAGAAGCTGAGGCAATGGAAACTCTTGAGAGATATGTAGAAAAGCCTGTCTTCTGTTGGTTCTTTTTTGTACAGGAAACAGTTTTGTAAGTCCGAAATGGTTTGAATTAGATAGCTTACGCTTCCAATTGCTCTAGTAGGTTTCAGTGTCTTGTTTTGCTCTTCCTTTTTTCATTGTATCATCCACAGCTTCAAATTCATATTTATGTCAATCCTATGTTTATATACCTTCAAATTGAACAAACATGTTGAAAGTTGTATATTCGAATCTGGAAACACAGTGATGCGCAAATTCAAATTGGATAAACAAAACCTTGAAGTTATGGTTACTCTTACAAATTCTCGAATCACTTTAGATTTACAAGAGACAGGTCTCAGCATGATTAGAAGTAAACCCTAACAAACGCCCTGATTTTGATCTCGGCAATGGAACTATAATCTAAATCATCTATAATCTCAAAGGAGTTTCAATCTATTCCCTTAAATTTAGGTTTCAGTCCCTTAAGAAGAAGTAAGAGCAAACTCAACTCTGTTTCAATGTTTTTTTACTATTTAGTTTACCTCTGAAAGTTTGGATGCGGGTGTAACATCTTCCCATGTTATGACGCGCCCACACTCCCCACAGACCGTGCTGCTACCAACTTTTCTTCCTTGGCTTATGAGTGTAAGCTGATGCGCGATTCTAGTGCAGTTGCGGTTCACAAAACGACTTCTGTTGAACCCCTTTGGGTGGCGTAGGGGCTCTGTTTGTGCGGAAGGCGAAGGTTTTTGGAGCACTGGAGCTTCGCTGAGTGGGGCCCGCTGAACTTCTTCCCACTCAAGTGCTTTCCTGTAAACTTCCCAGGCCATGTCTTTTTCTTCCTTCGTCAGTCTTTCTTCTTCATTTTCTTGTAACAACGTCTCGTGCTCATGGAAACTGGAAATCCAGCTATATAGTAAAAGAAAGGACAAAGAGTGAGAATCATATAAAAGGAAGTAGCGTTGAAAAGCAAAGAAGTAAGTACCGACTGTGTGTATATGGTTACTCTTGCAAACTTACCTGGGGCTGTGTCTCTGTAGTAAGTTCTCCATCAAATTGTCAGAGTAGCAACCGAAGCGAGATAAAGTGGCCTTCTGTTTCTGTGAGTTCTCCGTCAGCAACCTTGTGTTTTCGCTATCTGCCGCTTCGTTTGGCTTGCTTATCTCAGTGACGGCGTCAGATTTTTCATCGTCATCGTCAAATTCAAAAAGATGCAACATCTCTTCTTTGGTGATATTCCTGTGCACTTGTTGTCTATCCACCACTCTCGCAGCGAGCCCCTCCTTGGTCACCTAATCATATTGACATATCTGATCATGAATGTCCCCTTACAAGAAAGAAATACTGAAACTCAAAACGTTTTGGATCTTTCAATACCTGCCGTTTATATACTTTTTCTTCAATAGTCCCACGTGCCATCAACCTGTACGCAAATACTGGCTTCTTTTGGCCATACCTGCAAACAATAAGTCCACATGATGCTAAGCCACATTTCTTAATACTGTGTTTCCAAATTTAAATGCCATCAGCAGCCTAAAAAATACCTCCATGCTCGAAATATAGCTTGAAGATCATAGGTTGGATTCCATGAACCATCAACGATGATCACGCGGTTAGCAGCATAAAGATTAATTCCAAGAGATCCCGCTCTGGTTGAGATTAGAGTGCATTTCACCCTTTTGTTGTCAGGCTCATTAAACCTATCAACCAACTTCTGGCGTTCTGAGCTTTCGGTTTTTCCATCAATTCTGCATCCATCCAAGGCAAGTTAAAGCGCCACAATGGTTCATACAGAATTCATGCTAATATGAAAGAACTAGATACTAACCTATACCAGTCTTTTCCCTTTTTCCAGAACTTTCCTTGTTTGCCATGACGAGGTACTCTTGAAAGATAAAGTTCTATGAGATCCAATGTCGGGATACTCTGGCTAAACACGAGCGCCTTATCACCCACATCAGCGCACATGGATAAAATATCCAACAGCAAAATCATTTTGCCACTATAGTCCGACACCTTATAATTATTTTTGTGGAGTAGGTCGACCCACCAATCCTGGCAATTAGAATCAGAGCACGAGTGCATTATTACCATGATTACTTTAAGACTGTTGACAGTAATTACTTATACAGTCAAGCTGCGTAGTCTATAATTACCTTCCGGAGGAAGCCATCAACTGTATCTTGCAAATCTCTCTGTTTCTCTGTCAGTAGCCAACACAGCAACAATGACATAATGTGTTAATATATATTCTAAGACATTGAACTTGTTAATGTAAATCAAGAATTATCACTCCTGCAAGCTCAGTCAAATATGATGAAGCTTGAAAACATACACATTTCTGGTGAAAGGATTATTGTACAAATAAAACCAGTCCTCCAGCTAGGGGAAATGTTATTCAAATTAAAACGGTACAAAATTGGTTATTTCTTACTGCACCTAGCATTTCCTTGAATCAAAGCAAAATATAATCTAAAATAACTATACTTTAAACAAAACTTCAAAAAGTGAGAAGTGAGAATTAAGAGTTACCTCCCACATCCATGCTGCAGTCTACATTTTCATCACTTGAACAGTCATCTGGAATATCAACAATGCTACGACGGCGACCGTGTTTGCTATCTTCTCTTCTTAATTGCGGAATCCCTGGATGATTCAAAATCTGGGAAACGCAAAAAACCACAGATAGGATTCAGAATACGAAAAAGGATACCAAATAAAATCTCTGAGTCGTTTATCAGTGCTTTTTTTAGTTATTTAAGTACTATCATCTAACCAGAAAAAAAAATTTAAAATTTAAAAATTTACGGACTCGCAAGGCATTTATCACATTTATACCTGAGCCAAGACCTGGTAAGCAGCAAAAAAGTTTTTTCTCATCCTTTCATCCGTTCTTCCATAGCTGATCTCATATAACCTAAGAAATCTCTTATACAACTTCCGCTGCAAGGGAGATAGCTTGACAGATATTACGAAGACTGTTTTAGGTGGCAGATCCTTTTTCACAACATTCATATCCATTCTTTGCACAAATCCTTTCAATTGCTCATACAGGATGTGTGATCTCTGGTTCATAATTTTCACGTCCTCTGCAGTTGAATTCATATGCTGTCCGTTTTCTATTGGATTTTGGAAACTGCAGGCATGGTGAAGCACGATAAAAACTCTAGAAACATCACATCACAGGCAGATAAGAAAACACTGGTATGAAAGACTAACCGATTTCTAAACTCAGGACTACTTCCCAGGAATCCTTCTCTTACAAAATCAACCATCTGTTGCAGTAAAGACATAACTTAAGAAACAGGAGCTAAAAAGAAATTAGTTAACAAGTTTTATGGTTTTTTAAGTAACTTACACAATAATATTCCATGAGATTGTTTTGAAGGGGCGACCCAGTTAAGGCAATTCTTCTCTGGCATTTAACTAGCTTCAATGCTTGGGTCGTGTTAGCCTTGGTGTTCTTGATTATGTGAGCCTCGTCACAAACAAGTATATCAGGTCCATCCTGCAGCCACATAGGTTTAGAGAATTGTAAGAATAACGAGCAGAGGAACATCGGAAAAAAAAAAAAAGAATGCACAAGGTAACGCATCATAATTAAAAGAAAAACATGAAAACAGAAAACTATATGATACAGTAATGCCCTAAGGTAGGCAACAAAATAACTTAAACAAAAAGATTAACCTTAGCAGAAAAGGAATGTGCAATCATAAACAGCAAGTGAAAAGTTAAAAAGATATATAATATAAACAGGATACAATTCAAGAAATTTTGCCAGTGAAAATTATAGACTCACCCTCAAGGCATTACAGATTTCTGTGGCCGTATTTATATCCTTCACGCCTCTCCCAAGAGACAGGTTTCTGAAAGCGGCATATCCCATCAAGAAGACTCCACCCTTCTTTCGCCACTTGGTTAGCAAGTCCAATCTCCTCTCCCTTCAAAAAAGACATTAGTGCAAGAACTGAGTTGACAAACTGTCACCAAAAATACACATGACATAGGCCATACTAAAAGTATATGATATATGGATCCTTTTGATATATTCGTCGTATGTCAAAACAGCTGAGATCTTATGAAGTTGTACGAGAGGGCTGGAATCTATTTCCATTTATGGGGAAAAGATATTCACATGGCTTTAGTAAAAGCAACGTTCAGCAGTCTTGTGGGCACATCGCTTTAGACTAATTATCCCCCATTTTTTTTATCTTAACCTAGAGGTCCTAGACTAGATCAGAACACGTACGAACCACATCTAAATTGCCAAGTACAACAAATGCAAAGGCCATCTTGAAAAACAGGTATACATTAGAGCTTCCAGAAAAGAAAAAAAAAAAATCAGCAGGATGACAATTAAACGATTGCCAATTTGGAGAAGACATGATTACACTATACTTTGGAGCAGCAACCAAATGCCATTCTCTAAATCAAATCTATCGCGTAAAAGCTTTATGTTTGGAAGCATAGAGAATCTGCAACAAAAAGCTTCGTTAAAGAAGAATAGATACCTTGAAACGTCTTCAAGCATGAAGATGCGAAGTGGTTTCACTTCTGAAGGCCTCCACTTCATAAACTCACTTCGCCAATTGTGCAACACATTCACAGGAGTCACAATAAGAGCCGTTTTCAAACCCAAATCAACACATCTCATTGCGGTGTACAGGAATGCTATAACCTGATCGATTTAAGTCGGAGAAGAGATAATGAGCCAGTAACAGCACACATCATAACGATTATGCATTAATTAAACAGGACGATAATAAGATAGATGCAAACAGACTCGCGCATGGAAAGAATTAAGCACCTGAAAAGTTTTCCCCAGGCCCATTGTATGTGCTAGAATGCACCCAAGACCTTTATCACCAGACTTTACTCTGTTGATAGATTGAATAATATTTTCCCACATAAATTTTATCCCTATAACCTGAAAATAGAAACCACCAAACTTAGAGCAGAAGTCATTTCTAATAAGCATTTCCAGTCGAGATAGGTATGTTTAGTTCCTAATAGTACAGGTGACAAGAATCGACTATTATCTTATTAAAAATGACATTCTGAAAGAGATGAAGTATGTTATAACATTTGTAGTCGAGATAGGTATGTTTAATTCCTAAGAGTACATGTGACAAGACTCCACAATCATCTTAATACAAATGACATTCTGAAAGAGATGAAATATGTTAGAATACATGGTTTAGGCTCAGCAAGGGACGACATATGTTAATGCTAACCTGATGGTCTTTCAGTTTGGCAGATATGCTACGAGGAATTCTCACAATTTCTTCACCAATCTCCCTAGCCACATTCACTATGTAACCACTGTGAGCATCGCCAAGAACCTCAGCACCTTGTGAAACAGAGTGCACATTTCCCATAGAGCTAATTGTTTTGTATCTGGCAGAAAACTGCAAGGATCTAAGGCGCTCCTGTCGTTCCTAAAAGAACCAAATGTCGAGTCAAGAGCAATAATAAGGAAATATTCAAAGTTCGTATACCAGTATAACAAAAACAACTGTCGAGCAAGTAAATACCTTCTCAATTGCTATTTTCCTTCTCGTATCTTTCCCTAGTTCAGCATCATCAATTATCCGCCGGATTTTCTTTTTAGATTTCTTCTTTGAGCTAAAAGGAAAAAAAACTCACAATTAGTTGAAAACATGCTGGCTTTTATACCCGCTAGATATTATATGATAATACCTTATTGCTACATTGACATCAGCATCTGTATCGACAGAATTGTTATCAGAGCTAGAATCCGAACTGGAATAAGAGCTAGACTTCATTGACCTCTTATCTCCCATGGCTTTCTCCAGTTCCAGTGTCAATCTTTGCAAGGGAAATGGAGCGCAACAACAACAATCCCAACCAGAGGATTGAGCTTCAAACAAGTATTCTTCACCAATATTTCTCTTTATACATGATGCACAGAAAAGTGTTTCGCATGACCTACAATTTATTAAGTCAACAATGTGTCCACACCATACACAGTGACGTTCCAAAGAGTCATCAACCTGTTGGTAAAAGTCAACGTTTAGGTTAGAAAGATAAGCAAATGCATTGTAAGTCACATAAATTGGAAGAAGAAAAAACATACCTTAGCAACTCTATCTTCAATAGAACGTTTGCAATCCATGCAAACTATTACTTCTAAGAGAGGATGACAGTGCACTTCCACAGCTACGTTATTACAGGCAGTACACCTAAAATTGCTTGCTGGATTCTGTGAATCATCTCTCATGGTATCTACATTGAAGCCTGTGACGGCAACCAACTTGTCTACATCTGAATTAGACAAATTCCCATTTTCCTCTTTGGTGACTTCATTATTTTGAAACTGAGTGCTAGTCTCCGGACATTGATCTTCAGCAGGGTTTGGGGAAATAGAATTCCCATCTAAGTAAGCAGATTCATCATCCCTATTCTCCGCCGTGTGCCTGATAACCTGAAATAAAACCAAATGAAGACTGCGACGTGAGAGCCAAATGATAAATTCCTTCAGACCAACAAAACCCCAGACACCGCATGCCCCAAATCTCGCTTAAACACAAGACAGAACCGTCACAGACAATCGAGCAACAAGATGTAACAGCTAAATAACAGACCTTCCCTACAAATGTATATTCCTCAATAAATTTCTATCTTATAATACATAATATCACCACAATATTGACTAGACAAAAGTTTTAGCAAAACACAAACTATATATGACTAAGTTCGCGAGAACCAGGCTCACTAAGACTGATATCCCATTATCCCCTGAAGATAACCGGTGACACTCTATGTAATTTGTGACCGCAAGAAGTCTTCAGTAAAATATATGCTACGCTAACAGAAGAAACTGAAAGAATATGCAAAACAGACCTGTTTTGATCTTTTCTTGCGTCTCTTTCGTTTTAAACGATGTTGAAGTTCACGATCAATATTTATATCATCCTCTTCTTTGACCTGTTGGTGATTTAATGTCATAGTCAAGATGATAAATGGAAAGGCGGGAAATTGGAGTAATCTTACATCGTATTAAGATATAAATTTCATTGCAAACTCTGTAAAAGCAGAAACATAAACAGCAGCCAGAAAAGGTAATACTTTCAAAAGTAGAATGCTTATTCACAGAAATCAAAGCAGTAAGTCAAAAGATAATACCCTTATATAGTTTTTCTTTTGTTCTTCAGTAAGGGCAAGTTCTCTTTCGTTTTCGATTGCATCGGCAAAAAAAGGGTCTGCCAAGCTTGCATCAATCTCTTCAATTTCTTCCACCTGAAAAAAATAAAACAAAATTACTGTGATAATCACTCAGAAGTTTTATTGAGTTGTCTTCCAGCAGTTAGATGGCTTTGATCTAGGATTATAAAGCTCGATATTTTGATATTTCCAACTTTGTTAAGCTAGCTTGAGAAGGAACATGAGATTTCTAAACATAACTTGCCTCCCAAGGTTGTACATAATGTCTTGGAACTTAGCTTAATGTTTCTTGTTCTTTTAATTTTCACATAAAATTGGATTTCTGATTTTATCCTAATGAAAACCTGCATTGTGGAGTGAGTTGTGTTTCCTATCCTGATCATTGTACAACAATGGGACATAAATTTAATGACTTGCAAGAAGACTAAAAAGGAAAATAGCCTGCTTCCATAAAATGTATTATGGCAAGTAGGTCACCCAAATAAAATCGCCAAGAAAGGAGACGTCACGTTTAAAGCTTTTTACTTGGAATGAAGAAAATTCAGCAGATGAAATATACGCAAATCATCAATCAGCATCAGTATTATCAGGAAAAATAAAGGTATAGATGGAAATTTAACCTCATTGACTCCTGGAAATTCTAACCCCATGGCTGCAGCTTGTTGTGGAGTGCTTGCCAAGTAAACAGAGGCCCAATGCTTACTACCGAAGGAAATAGCCTCATCCCTTTTTTCCGAAAAAACTTTGTTGAAAGACGACCAGTCAAGCTCAGATGTTCCAGCTATACACTCTTTAACAGAATCGTCAGCAAACTTTTTCTCCAGAAACCCACTAGCACCCTCCTCCAAAAGTTTTCCATGTCGTCTACACCAGAAAATGTTTAAATACAGCATCCATGATACTCTTGAGAAATTGCACTAGCTAAAAGCAGAAATAAACAAAACAAACCCTACTTTCGGACAGGCCGCTGAGTGTGAAGAAAATTCTCTGCGTTAGCCAATGATTCCACAGTTTCTTTTGTTACCTGAGTCCCAACCCAGTGGGCTCTATTTTTCCAAGCTTCAGTATAGCAACCATTAGGGGCTTCCCTTTCGATCATTTCGTACAATTTTGGAAGTTCGATTCCAGCACCGTCAAGTTGCTCCTTTGAGAAAGAAACAAAAATAGAGCAGAAATGTGAAAGTTCTTTTTGAGTAATAAATTCGTATTAAATTTTGTGAAAAAAATAGAGGAAGCAATTCCCAACATACCAACAAGTTTGCACTTTCGGTTTCAAGCTTGTCAAGAGTTGCCTCCCATTCGTCTCTAAAAGTCATCATTTCAGATGCCACAGCTTGATCCAGCTAAAAAGGAACGCTCTAAGATGTTTAATAGGAAGGAAACAAAGGAACTCGGAGCTACGAAAGTGAGAAAAAGAAATTAACCTCATCACCATGGAGTGTTTGTGATAATTCCTCCCTAACTTCAGTCTCTACTCTAGAAAGAGACTCCTTTTCAAGTGCTTCCTGAGCTTCTGCAGCCTAAAGACCAATGCGGAATCATAGAGAGTGAGATTTAGAACAGGAAGTTAAATTGGCCTATCAAGAACTCCATTAAGCAAACGGAAGAGATTAAATACCTTACTCTCTACTCCCAAAAGATCTGAAATTAACTCGTCTACTTCTTCCTCGCTCAGAGGTTTCTGCATAACAATTAGTAAAAAAGGTATATTAGGTAATGCTGCCACGACCGCACACATACAAAAATGACAAAGAGGTTGCTTACCTCAAGGTCCAACTCATCCTCATGCCCCGACAGCAGTTGATCATCTTCATCTGAAATAGAAAGAGAACTTTCAGATCTAAGATCAGTATCCTGCATCTCCTCATCTATTTGCTCATCTTGGTTGTTGGTTTCTTCCATCATTTCATCATTCTGCTCTGCACTTGCAACTTTTGCTTCCACCTCCATCACCTCATGTTCAGCCTCCATTCTGTCTTCTTTTATATCCATCTCTTCCTCTTTTGACTCCATTTCTAGGAGTTTTCCTTGACTTCCTACTGAAGAAGCATCAGTAACCAAAACATTCAGTCATAACTTGGTAAATGTCGTCCATGTGATAGAAGGAAAACTCCACCACTACCAAACTTGAACCGAAATCAAGGGCAATATAGATATTCGATTAGGTCTCAACTTATGCTAGTATAACCGAAATTGCATAACCTTATCAGGCATTTAATAGTGAAGAGGATATCGGCCAAGTAAGTTTGAAATTACAAAGAAATGTAATAAAAGTAAGTTTGAAATTCAATGGAAAGGTATTGATTGATTGTGGGATAAGGTCTGATCAAATGATGCCCTATCATTACAAAACACTCTTTTAAGATCTATGAACCACTCCACTCCACTCGCGGAGCAGACTTAACGGAACCAGTCTAAGCACAGTGAATATGCTGAGATGAACAAGGAAGCAGAGAGCGAGACGAAATTAAGGCTTACCAGAATCCTAGTGCAACGGCAGAGAGACTCCTCACTAGAGCGATAAAACAATTTTATTAGGGTTTGGCTGGGACACACGAATCTCCGGCGACCGAGGGTCGGGGGATCGAAACGGTTCGCCGCGGGGAGACGTGTCGAGATTGTTTGGTTTCAGATGTTTTAAAAAAAAATTCTTGAGTGACGCGACGGCTTTGGTTACAAAAGTTACGGCCTTCTCTTTCTTTTTTTATCTAACTGCAAATATCGGAAAACAATTGAAAATAAAATTACACTGGTTTTAGGGTATTTCTTTTATACTAATAAACTGGACCTGAGGATATAGTCAAATCTTAATATTTGGAAAAAGAAAAAGTTAGATTTGTTACTACAATACAACCTTTTATAAATTAATATTCGTTAAATTAATTAATAATTAATATAAATTAATAAAAAAATTCGATTCCAAATCATATTACTATAAAATGTAATAAAATTCGATTAGATAATAAAATAATAATTTTTTTAAAACTCATATATAAATATATTGTCCAAAAAAACTATAAATTAATAACTACACGAATTTATAAATATATATATATATATTTAAAATAACATATTAAAATATAAATATGATGTTTTTATTTAAAATAAAGATCTAATTAATATTTTATTTTTACTTATTATATCAAAATTTTATTAATACTTATTTTTTAGATTTGAATTCAAAACATATAAATTTTTTAGTGTATATACCCCAATCCTATTTTGTGCAGAAAACAATTTTACTATATTTGTAAATAAAGATACCTATTTAAGATAAGATTTATCAGAAAAAATATTATAAAGAAATGTAAACCACCTAAATATTATCCCCTAATTGTATAGGTGTCAATGTCTTCTATGGTGAAATGTATCCAAGAATTTGTTTTATTTATAATAGTTTGATTTAGACCTAATTTCCTTTTTTGGAAAAAAATGTATATACATTTGTATCGAGCATTTTTAAAATATAATAAAGAGAATCAAGTGTTTTTGTTTTTTACATGTTTCTAGAAAATGGAGTTTTAAATATTTTAATGTTTGTATTTACAACTTTAGTTTATTAATATTATTTGCCCCGGTAAATACAAATTCCTGGATCAACAAAAGCCATTGAACGAACAAAGGAACCTATTACAATTTCGAGTGATGTCACATTGGGTTGAAATGGCTTTTTAGGACGCCCATCAGTTTTAGATAACATGTGGGCTTTGATTCAGTAATAAAGGGAAGCAATGACGTTACGGTTTTGTTTTGACACTTGTTCTCGGCTCCAAAGGGCCGAAGGTTTTATAGTATAAAATGTGTAGCCCCACCAACCGCTGCAATGACAAAAATACCCTTAACCATTCTTTCTAAATCAGGCCTACCACCGGCGAGTTTCTAAAAATCGACAGATCCCCGGCGCCGTGGCAAACACTTTTCCGACGTGGTTTGGCCTCGGCGAGCATCGTGATGACGTCCCTAATCGACGGTCTATCCTTGGGGAGCTTCGCAGTGCAGAGAAGAGCGATTCGAAGCGCCAGTAGCATCTCTTCGATGACGTGTTTACACTCTCCGGCGATGCTCGGGTCAAGCACTTCCTCCAAGCTCTCGTTTTTCTTCACTTTTCTCCGGATCCACTCCACGACGTCAATCGAATCCTCAAAAGAAGGATCTATGGGCATCTTCCCAGTGACCAACTCCAGAAGCACCACCCCGAGACTGTATATATCGCTCTTCTCGTCAATCTTGAGCGCGTACCCGTACTCTGGTGCTATGTACCCGTAAGATCCGGCCACCATAGAAACCGTCTCGTTCTTGTGGACCATCATCTTGGCCAATCCGAAGTCCGCTATCCTCGCCTCCAGGTTTGAGTCGAGTAGTATGTTATTGGACTTGATGTCTCTGTGAATGATGGGCGGATAACAATCGTTGTGCAAGTAATTCAGCCCTTGAACGACTCCTACGGCCACATTGTATCGTGAGACCCAGTCCCTTAGCAGGAATTTCTCATCTTTCGAATGCAAAGCTGTGCCCAAGTTCCCGTTGGGCATGTACTCGTACACCATCATCACTTCTCTCTCTTTGTGAATGTAGCCAAGAATCTTGACTATGTTTCTGTGTCGGAGACCACCAAGCAGGTTCACTTCTCTGAGCATGTCCTCTTCTTCTTCTTCTTGGTGGGGATGATGATCTTCGATGTCGCTCTGTGGTGACGGTGATCTCCACAGTTTTTTCACTGCTACCGTGAGTAATGGCCGTCTCATCACTTCTGCTTTGTAAACAATCCCCATCGCTCCCATTCCAATGATGTTTGATTCTTTGATGTGTGATAAGATGTCTCCTGCAGTAAAGCACAGTCTCTGGAAAGCCACGAGTCTCCATGGCCACTCCTCCTTAGGCTGTTTGCAGAAAAGATATTCTCTGGCGAAGTTGCTGTAAAGATCCCATCTTCTGTATACCCACCTCCCTGCCAGAAAAAACATTCCCAGAGACAAGATGACTGCAGTTCCAACAATGAACCCGAAGATTGCATGATTCATGTGAATTCTCCCTGGGTTTCTCCCTCTTGCTGACAAAGCTAGGCTCTTGGAGCAAGGAGGTAAAACTCCACCGCATAAGCCATCGTTTCCCACGAGATCCTTTGGGTTTATGGCTGCAAACAGACCGTTTGAAGGTACGGGTCCTGCGAGTTTGTTGAATGACACGTTCAGCATCTCCAGTGTTGGGGAAGCTCCCAAGTTCTGTGGTATATTTCCCGTCAGAGAGTTGTTTGAGAGGTCAAGAACAGCTAGCATGTGCATCCCGGCTAATGCTTCGGGGATTTCTCCAACCAATTGGTTGCTCTTGAGATTTAGGCTCACGAGTTTTTCAAAGGAGG
This sequence comes from Sisymbrium altissimum, assembly GCA_900406495.1. NCBI lineage: Eukaryota > Viridiplantae > Streptophyta > Magnoliopsida > Brassicales > Brassicaceae > Sisymbrium > Sisymbrium altissimum. The sequence continues at coordinate 59,863 of OVBI01000328.1, read as the reverse complement.
CAATCCTCTCTGGGATTTCACCTGAGAAATAGTTGAAGGAAAGATCGAGGACAGACAAAGATGGACGATCCTGAATCTGGTTAGGTATTTTTCCAGCAAAGCTGTTATGTGAGGCGATGAAAGTTTGGAGATTAGGACTTGAGAAAATGGCTGAAGGTAGGGATGAGAGATGATTAAAGGATATGTCTATGAATGAGAGTGATTTAGATGATGTTATGTCATCTGGAACTTGACCGGTGAGGTTGTTTTTTGCTAGTTCTAGATGCTGAAGCATTGGTAAGTCACCTGAACCAACTGGTATTGTTCCGGAAAAGAGATTTTTCTGGATTCGAACACGAACTAAAGTCGGACATGAGAAGATTTCCTCTGGAATCTGTCCTGAGAATGAGTTGTTGAAGAGAATGAGCTTTGTGAGGTTTCCGGAATAGCACAATCCTGATGGGATTTCCCCTGTTAGCTTGTTTGATGAGACATCTAACCATTTCAGTGGTGAACTCCTGCCGAGATCCACCGGTAAGGAACCCATCAGAGAGTTTTGCCACAGCTCAAGAACCTCGAGATTTGGTAATTCAGCAATCTTTGACGGAATGATTCCCGTGAGTTGATTCCTCATCAAATTCAGAAGCTGCAGGTTCTTCAACTCAGCTACTTCCATAGGTATTTCTCCTGTAATCTGGTTATCAGACAGATCAAGAAACACAAGAGAAGTAATATTACCGACTTCTCGAGGAATCTTCCCTGTTAGACGGTTCTGGTAGAGATAAACTGTTGTAAGCTCTTTCAGCTTCCCCAAAGAAGATGGAATCGGACCCGTGAGGTTCCCGACAGCCAAATCGAGGTACTGAAGGTGCGTCAGCTTCCCAAACTCTTCTGGAATCGCACCTGTGAAGCCATTGTAACCAAGAATGATGGTCTCCAAGGAAGAGAGTTCACCAATCACCTTTGGTAGCTTTCCGCCTAAGTTATTCCCCGAAAGACCGAGAAACTTCAAATTCTTGAGATTTTTGTAAGAAGAAGGCACCGAGCCCTCAAAGTAACCTCCACGAAAGTCCAAAACTTCAAGTGTAGTTGCGTTGCCGAGATCGTCAGGGAGAAACCCAGAAAAGTTGTTGCTTGAGGCATTGACGTGTGTAAGACCAGTGGCCATTCCTAGACCATAAGGGAAGTTTCCGAAGAAGTTGTTCACACTCACGTCAAAGACCTTCAAGGAAGTGAGATTAGAAAGAGATTTAGGAAGAGTGCGCTCAAATGCATTATTGCTGAGATCAAGGACTTGCAGGGAAGGGAAGCTCTGAATCTGATCTGAGATGTTTCCGCTGAGGTTCATGTTGGGAAGAAGAAGCTTAGCCACGGAGCCATTTGGATCGCAGAGAACTCCGGTCCAGTGACAATGAAGCGACGCAGTTGCATTCTCAGGTCTCTTCCAATCTTGGAGATTATTTGAAGGATCAAACAGGTCTGACTTGATGGCCAACAAGATCTCTTGTTCATAACCTTGAAATGTTTCAGAATAAACAAAAGGGACAAGAGAGAAACCAATGTAACAGAAGAGGAAGAAAAGTTGGGGTATCGTCATTTTCTCTCCACTATTTTCACTTTTGGCTAGTTTATGGCATTTTCAAGCCAAATGGTGCAACTGAGATTGAAAGGTCTCCAAGCGAAGTTGATAATAGGAGAGTGGAAACCAAAAGCTGGAAAACAATGATTAGTCAGAATCTTATTTTATTTTAATCTCGCTCAATTATTTTATCATGATTGTGGTTCTTTTTCTATCGGTGGAATAATATACCAATTCCATTGGCGAAATTTACAAATTGTATAATATATAGTTCGGTATTATATGTACATATAAGAAAAGAAATGATATGATGTCCTTTTTCTTCAAATGCGAGAAAAAAAAATGATACGATTTCTTTCATCTATGTTCGTGTGTTACAGTTTGCAAACTGTGTTTGATAAAACAAAAAATAGATTAAGTACTGAAGTCGAACCCGAAAATTCGAGAAGCACTAATTTCTGACCATATCCTGAAAGTTTTGTAAATTTTTTGTTTGCTGATCTGTGTAAACATCAAACAACTAAGTGCTGATAAAGGAAATTAAAATAATGATGAAGAAATCGTGGGATCTTGGGTTTATAAACAGCTAATCATAAGACACTGAGTGACTTGTAAAGCTTTGTCCTCATTAGGGATTAGTGGGACAGTGAAACATGGGCAGAGAATGTGTCTCACTTAGTGCTCTATTTAACTATTTTCATTTCTAAGATGATTGATAAATTTGTCAAAAATAAAACTGTTTTAAGAAAACTATCACTAGCAAAAATTAGTTCCACTTCACGCCTGAGTTGACACAAACGATGTTTTTACGCGTGTCTAATTTTCACGCACAAAATTATCACTTCCATGGAGTTCTATACAAATCTATAGTTGTAATTCGGGACCACGAAACGATATTGATAAAAATTTTGTAAGTAAATTTAAAGTACCTCAGCTAGATTGACCATCTTAAATGTGCATGAGCAAATGCAGAGTTTGTATAAAGACATGGTCCGCTTGATTTTATGATCATAAAGGCCACGTCCTGTAAATGGTCCGGTTGATTTTATGATCATAAAGTTCGGGTCATGTATACAACTTACAAGTGGTCTATCATGCATTCATGCTTACGGCCTTGCGATACTTCGAGTATACGTCCACGTAAGTTAGAAGAGACTTTTTTTTTTTTTGCTTCATTAGTTACTTGTGCCATTTCGTTTATTTTTTTTTTTAACTTTAATTTTGAAGATTGTGAAAATCAGTCTTTTGATAGTCCTTATATAAAGAATAACATTCTGTACCAAAGGAGATTTTGATTCATTTCATTTATTCTTGATGGTTTTCAAATATGGTTTGCTATGTATTTTATGTAGTATTCACTATACGTTAAAGTAATTGCAATACAATGTGTGCTTTTATATAAATGTGGGACTTTTCTGGGAGATCTGAGGTTGGTGTGTGATTGTTTCAAGAACCCGTTTAATCCCCTAGTAAAACCGTTTGGAATTCAAACATTTGATTAATGATTTTCTTTGGATTGATCTATTACCGAGTTCTGGATGTCTTCGTTAGCCGGGAGAATGTTTTCTTTCCGAATGCCGTCACCTATAAATTAAAACACATGATCTATGAGGGTCGTGAGAGAATCTTCCCATGTTGTTAGAACATAATTAAAGACAAATAAGAAAGTTCATTGGCAAGTTGCAAATAGGAACGTCCCATGACACTTGCGTGCATGTATATGAAGATATACACATCGCTAGACATACACATGCTGACAGGCACTAAATTATTGTATTGCAAACATGTACATGTATGTTTTATATATTTATTTTTATCTTTTTGAACTTTTGTATGTTTTATTAAACACGAATTTTATGGCATGTTTTAGTTGGATTATCGGTTTCCTTTATCGGTATATTCATTTGAGCTACGTACGGCATTTGAGGTAATTATTTATGCATATTCCCGCTTCGCCGGTTAAGGAGTTTGATCAACTATGCATTTCTAGCTAAATGAAGAAAAATAAACGATCGAATCCCAGATGATAAAAAAAAAAAAAAAAATTGCTTTCCCAAAACTCGTTATGTTAACGTTAGGGGAGAATTTAATCAACATAATTGATCCAAAAGGTATATAAGAAACACCAGTTCAAAAAAAAAAAACTATATAAGAAACATATTCTCATTACATTTTTCGGTTTAAAATTTTCTTTTAATTACATTTTTGATCTCGCCCAAACCAAACAAACTTTACTACGTGTGTCGCATCCGAGTTTAGTACTAATTGAGGATTAAACTCTGAAATTTAATATGATCGACGGTATAAAAGTATTAAAGAGGCACGGGTTTGTCGTCCAAACAATTGTTGTATTTTCGCAAGTTAGATGGACAGTACCTCGAGTTATTTTTTCAGTTTTTGTCCTGTCAAACATCCTCTCTGTTATTCTAAGAAGAAAAATAATTGCACAAACCTAACTTTATAATATGCCCTTTAGCATTTCACATGCACCCATATGAGCTTTTTATCACAATTACATTTTTTAATATGAAAATACGGAAAGGAATAACAACAATCCTATACATGATATGATAGTTAACTAGCATTATTAATAGAGACTCTCATGACGAGATCATCATTTCGATAATTTAATGGGAGCTATAATGAAGCTGGATACCATGTGATAAGAGCTTTCCAATTTATTCATCTTAGTTTACTTTAAAATGTGATTATTTACGCGTCTTCCATTTTAAAAATTACAACCACGAAACAACATTTATAAATTAAAAGCAATGAACTGACGATACAACAGATGACGAAGCTCTAGTAACATCTGGCTATAGTGTTCATTACAGTAGACAGAACTATGACGTGTCACATTTTGATTTTCCGGACGAAAAGAAAAGTTGGTTAAGAAGCAGAAATGACTGAAAAGATTGACTCAAATGATAAATGTTTTATATGTGAAATCATGTTATTCAATTATAAGTGTAAGTTGAAACTGTTATCTTTTTTTTAAAAAAACATAATCCACTCTTTATAAATCGTTTTTAAGTAGATCACTCTATTTCAGTATTTTGGTTTGGGAGAATCGAACCAAACCGAACAGAATCGAAATGTCTGAATCTAATTTAAACCGCCTAAATTGCGAGGGAAAACCATAGAACAAATTGTATATAAGGCCGGCGGTGCGACAGTAAAAGATATAGGAAAGGCCCAAAATAAATGAAGTTAGTAAAAGACATGCAAAAAAAAGCCCAAACTTAGATAAAGGGCAGTTGTGGATTTAGGGTTTTAGGAGAAAACACTTGTTTTAGGTCTGAAGTGGAGAGGCGTTGAATCGAGAGTGTTTGTGTTTTTGTTTTTTTGGGTAAAGATGGCGAAATTCAACGAGGTAGCGAAGAAGAAGAGAGAGGCGAAAGCGGATAGAAAGCGAGCTATCCACGGAGATCCACTCACTAATAAATTGAAGTCCAGAACTCCGGTTGTCTCCGTCTCCGGCAAACGTCAGAAAAAACTCCTTCGAAAATGGCGCCGAGTATGAGTTTCCTTCTTTCCCTTTTTAAGTAGTTGCTTTTTTGAGGAGCCTTATTGCCATTAGTTGTTATATTTTAATTACAAGTCGTATTGATTGATAACAGGAGCAGAAAGAGATGGTGGAGAAGGGTCTTGTTACCATGGAGGATGTAGAGATGGCTTCTGCTGATGGTACACAATTTTCTCATTCTGAAAAAACTCATACTCTGAGCATTTGTTGTGTTAATTGATGCTTCTTGACTTCACACTAAAGTAACTATTGGGAACTACTCAATTAGTCCGGATTCTGTAACTCTTTTGCTCATCAGTGTAGACTTGGTTCTTGTAGAACGGTTTTTCTTTCACCGATGATCAACTCTGCTATTAGTTAGCATATTCATAGAAAGGTCATTGATGTCGTTGATCTTTCTTTCAACCACGTGTTGCTTTTGGCGAAACAGCAGAAATGCTCATTAATTGCGATGTCTTTTATGTGTATTCCATGAAATTGTTCAGGCTTCTTTCTTTGCATTCCTTCTGCTCTTGTGACTTTCATTTATTTTGTACTTTTTTCTTAAATGAAAGCTGTTTTCTTCTCTCTGGTTTCAGCTGCATCAGAAGACTCCAAGAAATCCACCAGACAATTTAGCGTGAAGAAGACATTGAAGCTCAATAAACTAAAGAATAAAGGTAATCCTCGACTTTGCAGAGCCTTATTTTTCGTTTTATCTCAGTGCTTGTTTTTTTTTGCTTGATGCAATTTAGTCGGTTACAAGATATTGTCTACTTGTAAGCAGGCAAGAAGAAGAAAAGCCAGAAAGCCGCTGGTGAGGGATCCGCTGATCAGATGCTAGAATGAGTGTGTCCAAGACTGATAACAGAAAGCTTCTCTTTACAATGGGAAACTTGTCGTGTCGTTTGATTCAAGAGAATGAGAGCATAGACACGAAGAGTGATTTTGATAGGATTTTAAGTTTCCCGCATCTTATAGTTTTTCTAATATTTTGTATTCTGGCGAGGATGATGATTTTGGTTCTTCTGTCAATGAAGTGTTCTATATCACTATCTCTGTCTCCCAATCTGATTGTCGTTCCACCGATCTCAAAAGGTCTCCAAGATCGGAAACTCTGCTTAACGTTCTAAACATTCGCAACTTCTTTTGAACCACAAATCCCTGATTCAGTAAAAACGACAAAAACCCCTAACCTTTTAGAAGCCAAAACTCCCAAGATAAACCAGTAAAATACACGCAAGTCTTGTAGCTTAAGTATTCACGATTACAATTTGTACATGTCAAACGCCACATTTGAAAACTTGTAAAAGGAAGCTCTAGAAAAGACCTTGTAAATTACAATCCATAGAGAATGCAATCATGACATTATTTTCACTGGATTTTACTTTACATAAAAAGACCTTGAACAATAAAAACAAGCCAAGAAACAAAAATCCTAGCGAAGGAAAGCTTCCAAAGCGCAGCTTCCCATTATAAGAACTGAGCAAAACTCGAGAACCATCGGTACCGGTCTTGCTCTACGAGAACCCATTATAACCAGTTTTGCTCAGGGGGAACCAAAAAAACCTAAACCCCATCAAACCGGCTGCTCCAAGAACAGACAAACTTTAGGTACTGCATTATATATCCAGTTGCTAGTACTAGTATCACGCAAGCTGTACAGAGAAACGTTTATTCGCTCTCAGAACTATATCATCTTCCTGCGGAGACCAATGTCTTTTCGTCACTGGCGCTCATCGATGGATGAGAAACAGGGAGACCTGGGTTGAGAGCGGGGATGGCTGCTTCTTTCTCAACTGGTACAAGCTTTGGTGTGTAACTAAAGTTAAGTTCTTTGTTGGCTGCAAGTGCCACGAGCTCTTTCTCTTCAAGCCCTTTGGTTGGTCCGAGGCTGCACCTATCCGGACTATGCTTTGCCAACGCGTCTCTGAATTTCTTGATCTGAAGATAACAAAAATCCAAGACCAAAATCAAACACTGAGATGATTTTGATTGGTCGTCCTCTTAATTAAATACGGGGATGAGCACGTACCGTAGCATTGGTACAGCTAAAGCTGCAGACACGACCGTGAGCGCCTCGGTAGAATCGGAAAAACGGGAGGACATGGACACCAAGACTATAACACATGGACTTGTGCTCCTCGTAGTTCACCTGAAGAAACTGCACATCAGGGTTCTGCTCTGCCAGCTGGCATATCTGCAACAATTATAAACCATTAATGATTAGTAAAAAAGTTGGTCGTGCAAAACAAAAGAGTCTCTTGAATAATGTAAAATCCAACAAGTGAATACCTTAGGATGAAGAGCCTTGCAGCCGCCGCAGCCAGGGGAGAAGAAATCGACCACAACGAGCTTATCGCCAGCGTTGGTTAGAGAGTCAACGAGTTCCTGAGCTGAAGAGATCTCTCTCATGTTTTCCTTTAGACCTTTCTCCCACCATTTCTGAGATGTCCCAATCCTCAGCGTTGTCTATATATAAAAACTTCACATGTCAGAGATCATTTTGTGACAAGATCCAAAAGAAACCAACAGATCGAAATTGAAAAGACATGAACCCTAAACCAAAATATTCGAATCGATGATTCACTACCAAATTAATAAAAAACCCTACCAAAATAAAACAAAAGACTATTATCTAGAGTATATATAATCAATTAACTCTCAAGGATCTTCTTAATTAGATCTCGCATGTCTAAATTATAATAAGGGGACAAGAACATGTAATAAAATTACCTGAGCTTTGATGGATGATGGTCGGGAGCTCCTTTTAAAGGTGTCGGGTTGAGTATCTCCCAAGAGGATCTGTTTTCCATAGAATTCACTTCTAAGAGGCTTCTGATTCAGAGACGAGAAACTCTTTTTCAAACCGAAACCACCAAAACTCACCGGTGACACACATATATCATCTACATGCTGATTGCTCCCACAAGCTCCTCCGATGAACAAATTCGCTCTGCTTATTACTTCCGCCATTACAATTAAAATCCGGAAGGAGAAAAGTCCCCAAAAATACGAGAAGAAGAAGAAGAAAAAGCAACTCTCTCACACAGACGACGTGTCCTTTCAGCAATCTTTAATCGCCACCCAAGTTTCGCTTTTTTTCTCTATCTTCCACGAGAAAATTTATAAAAGAAAAGCAAAGGGTAAAGGACGGGTTAGACATTTCTGGACAAGAAACTGTTTTCATTTCCCTTATGCCATCTACACCGTTGATTTTGGATTTGGAAAAATTAGGATCCGACGGTTGATTTATTATCTGAGTTGGCGTCGGTCAGATGAAGAATGGATAAGGTTCACGACTTCTCTGCCGATATTATTAAGGACGTAATAACAAAATTATCTAAACTTGGGAATCGGATTATGTATTTTTACCTTGTTTTGCAAGAATACAAATATATATTTTGACCACAGTGACTTTACTGAAGAGAGTTTTTATGCATTTTCAGTAACTTACTGATTGATATTTAAACACGCATATGTTTTAACAGTTTCTTTTTTTTTTGTATTGATTTTCCCAAGTATACTTCTTATTATATGATATATCCATCGGTTTTCATGTTTCTTCGCTTTACTAGTCGTATGTGAAATTAAACAGATCGATTATTTGCTTTTTCTACGTAGTTTTCGTTTGCACTGCAGGGATCAACTAAACTCATCAACTAATCTTCTACAAAGATAATAAAACTGTGAAACTAAAATGTTAATTTTAGAAACTTTTTTTTTGGAAACGAATGGTATAGAAATAGAAAGCTTATCCGCCTCGTAAATATTTGTGTTGTATATGTAACGTATAAACGACATTTCACAAAAAGTAGTGATGGATATTTGGATTTCGATTTTAAGGAAGCCAGTTTGCCAACACATCACCCACGTGGGTCTCACTCCCTCCACCACAGCTCCCCTTTTAGTCTCTTTTTTCGAAACCCATCTCTATATATTATACAAAAGGCACATATTTTAACTATAGTATTGAAAATAGACCTGTAGTAGTTTATTGTTCACACTTATAACCCTACTCTTGACAAGAAGCACAGTCCGATCCAAGAGAGATATTTAATTGTAGAGCTAAACAACAACAAAGTCGGAGTGTTGAGAAACGAAAAGTTGACGTGGACCATCAGATAAAATTGTGGTTAATAGGGTTGACAAGCAGAATGAGGAAAACAAAAATGTACAACAAATAACACAAAAGAATTATTTAACAATGATTATGATGAGATTAAGTATTATGAAGAGTATGTTTTGCGGGGATAAATAGTTTTATGAAGAAGTGTGAATTGATTAATCTATTTTTTTTATACAATAAAGAGTTTCATCCGTAAAGAGTAAAATACTCCGTATGATTTTGCGAGGATATGAACAGATTTTTAGATTGGCATTGGAAAATTCACTAGCGGCTATTAATTTAGATCCATAAATTGGTTGAAATATATTCGAAGAATGGTTACAAACAACATTTCCAATTCTTGAAAATATTCTAAATTTGAATGGTTCAGATGCGGAAAACTTCACCACATGTTTTTCAACACGAACAAGCACTATACAAGAGCCACAATTTTTTGATAAATGGTGACAAAATACAAGAGCCAACAATAAAAGTTGGCTCAATCAATCTCATAAAGTCGGCAAGAGCGCTGTATGAAAGTGTGAAATTACAATTTAGCTCCTGTACTTTGGGATTATCAGTTTCGAAATAAGAAAAGCTGTCTCAATCTCGGCCAAAGCATTGGATTATAGACTTAATTACAGTTTAGGCCCTCTAGTATTTTTCCGTTTCGAAATCTTCGCGAAAAAGTTCACTTAATTAAAAAAAGAAACATATTAGGATTGGAACGATGGATTGACACATGTACAAAGCTAACGGACACATCGTCAAATATAGCCGTTGGGGAGGAAGCAAGACAGTAACGGCTATTTTCCCTTTTTCGTTTATTATAGAGCTTTCCCTCATCCTTCCGCATTGATTAAATCCTTTAGTCTCTCTTCTCTCAAACTCTCACATTCTTCTGGGCAGAGAAATTTCGATCTAGAAGAACACACGCAACACGGACGGGTATGCTGTCTCGTTTCGATTAACTGCTTTCCTCTAGCGAAATCGTACATCTGTTTATGTCAATTTGAATCTGAGATAGTTTGATTTTGAGTTTCAGGTATAAAGATGAATGACCTAATGACGAAATCGTTCATGAGTTACGTTGACCTAAAAAAAGCAGCGATGAAGGATCTGGAAGCAGGACCGGACTTCGACCTCGAAATGGCAAACAAGACGGACGAGAATCTGTCTTCTTTCTTAGAAGAAGCGGAGAAAGTGAAAGCTGAGATGGCTTTGATCGGCGAGACACTGTCTCGGATCGAGCAGTACAACGACGAGAGCAAAGGTGTGCACAAGGCCGAATCGGTCAAGTCTCTGCGTAACAAGATCTCTAACGAGATCGTGTCCGGTCTAAGGAAGGCGAAATCGATAAAATCGAAGCTGGAAGAGATGGATAGAGCGAACAGGGAGATCAAAAGGCTCTCTGGAACTCCGGTTTACAGGAGTCGAGTCGCTGTGACCAATGGGCTGAGGAAGAAGTTGAAAGAAGTGATGATGGAGTTTCAAGGCTTGAGGCAAAAGATGATGAGTGAGTACAAGGAGACTGTTGAGAGAAGGTACTTCACTGTCACTGGAGAGTATCCAGATGAAGAGATGATTGAGAAGATCATCACTGATAACACAGGAGGCGAAGAGTTTCTCACACGCGCTATTCAGGAACACGGAAGAGGAAAGGTCTTGGAAACTGTCGTTGAGATTCAAGACAGGTATTGTCATTTCTTTGTGTAATTTTGGTTTGATTTGACATTGCTTTTGTTGTTGACTTGTGTATAAACATTGAAGGTATGATGCGGCAAAGGAGATAGAGAAGAGCCTCTTAGAGCTTCACCAAGTGTTTCTGGATATGGCTGTCATGGTTGAAGCGCAAGGTGAACAGATGGATGAGATCGAGCATCATGTCATGAATGCCAGCCATTACGTCAAGGATGGGGCTAAAGAGCTCAAGACCGCAAAGAATCATCAGAGAAGCAGTAGGAAATGGATGTGTATTGGTATCATTGTGCTGCTCTTGATCATTCTTATTGTTGTCATCCCCATCATTACCAGTTTCACCTCTTCTTGAGGGATGATACCATTTGTTTACCACTTAGCGTTTGTTTCGCCCAAAGGATGTCTTAATCCTTTTTTTGTGTTTGTGTATCCAACTGTTATGGAATGATATGAATGTTTTTACAAAGATATATTATTACCTTATACGAACTGAACAACAGTATTATGTATAATATAGTTTCGACAACAATGGTTTCCTCTTCTTCTACCTGAACTTTCTGATAGGCAAAGCTTTTCCAAACAATTTTTCAACCTCATTTGCTTCCATTTTGAGCTCGTCCAACAACTCCATCTCTTCTTCACTTAACCCTCTTAGGAAATTCTCCTCGTCTTGCTTTAGTTCGTTAAATCCTTCAGCTAATCTCTGGAACAAGGTCATCTCAGTCTTGCCGACTTTCTCCACTTCCTTCTCTACTTCCTCTTCTATTTCTTCAACCTCTTTTACGATTATTTTTTCCCCTTCTTCCACTGTCTTCTCAATTCTTTCCACAAGCGGAGGTTCAGGTCCACAGGTGTTATCCGTTCTCAAAAATGTGCTGAAGTCTCTGCCTACGCTTTTAGCTGCTTTTTCAAGTTCCGGTACAATGCTATTGGGCAAGACAGCGCTTCTTGTGTACACAACCGCACCACCATATCCATCCCAAGCATCGTTTCGCCCACGGTAGTACACAAAAATATAGTCGTCGGGTTTACTCTCAATCTTTGATGACAGGATATACCTACAAAAAGAATCATGTGAACAAAGAGAAGCAGCAGCAGCATTATCAAGGCAAGTAGAAGAAGTCGTTACCAGTCGTCTTGATAGTGAAGGTACTCGTTGTCATGATTGTAGAATACAGCAGGTTGGTTAGGATCTTGCACGAACGTTTGTACAGCTGACCTAGTAAAGAATCCGGTGTCTGGGGTCTTAATTCTCCATGAGATGTTCCCAACAAGCTTGCCACCTTCTGTATGGAACTCATGGAGCTGGCAGTCAAAGGCATCAAAGGTTGGATTCAAGCCACTTGTGATGTACCACTTGCCGCTAAAGTCCCCGATGTTGAAGTTCTTGACAAGAACAGAAGGGTCAGGGGCTGGAAATTCTCCGAGATCAGATTTTCTGGGAACACATTTTTTCCTCGACACAGCACACTCGTTGAACTCATCAACGACACTGTTCTCGAATAGATCCCCACATTTAATCTGAAATAAGCAAAATCATTGGTCTCTTCTCTCATAAGCAGCTGTAGCTGTATTTTCTCTGCCTCAAAATGATATATTACAAAAAATAAAATAAAAACCTGGCACTCGGTTTCATCTGGACGGTTATTACAGGTCTGAAGGCACGCGACATTGGCGGCGCAGGAAGGGTTGGCAATGCACTTTGCGAGTTCTATCCTAACAAATTATATGGTCGGACAATGTGAGATATATAAACTTGTGGCAAAAATATCACAAAGATGTTATCAAATCAAATCAGCATGCACATTCTCAATAATTGAAATGGTAGAACCTTATACCCTACTGTTAAAAAACGAGAGCAAATTCAACTATCATCACACTTTCCCACCATGATAAAGAAAAAAAACCATTTTGGTGGGTGATACTGATGCAGAAAGACAGAGAATCCAAATGAAGGGAATGTACCTGCACTCCTTTAGTAAGCATGCACAAGTTTTGAGTGCATCAACTGCGTCTGCGGATGGGACTATGAGGAACGCGCATGCTAAAACACCCGCGAGCTTTAGCAGCAGCGGAGTGCTGAGCTCTTTCATTGCATTCCTTGATGTCAATGCCACAATATCAAATACTCCCTGACATAATTGGCACTACAGATGAAGGAATGACGAAAGCATGAGCTGAAAACACTCAAAGAAACAATTTTTGGTTACCTTAGAGATTCCTGACCTGAATCTAGATAAGGGACGTGAGGATCTCGCAGTTATTCTTAGATCAGCGTTTTGGGAAGAAGGTAAGATCTTGACCAAGAATGCGCCACTGATCCTCTTTCTTAGAAGCCTATTACCATCATCACTTGTGGTTCCAGAGAAGAACCGAATACGGTCACGACAAGGTGAAGTGAAACAGTGTGTAGCTACTGCCATAATTCAGTATCTACTCTTCCTGAGGCAATACCTGAATATTTATTCCAAACGCAAATTACTCTCCTTTTTATCCCACAACAAAAAAAAAAAAATCAACGAGGAAAAATCATCAAACAGTGAAATTGACAAAGACCATTCGAAATCATCAAACAATGATTAATATCATTGCATGATGTAATCATTAAGACCAAAGACGCAAGTTGAAGTGTCCAAATTATAAAAACAAACTGGAATAATTACGGAACCAGGAAAAACTGAAAAACGCGGAACATTGTCATTTAGGCTAAATTGAAGAAGAACAGTGTGAAAGATAGGAAGAGATGACTGTTACCGAAGATTGAAAGCTCCGCGGGAAGCAGAGGAAGCAGATAGAGAGAGAAAGAGCGATATAAGGATGTGAGGAAATGCTTTGGATAAGACTCCCAGAGTCTTCCTTGTGGAGGATTAATTAAAGGCAAATAAATATCTGCAAGTTTAAGATTTTTTTTTTCTTTTCCAAAAAAATAATTTATTAGTACTTGTTATAGTTAGTTACACTATATCATATATACATATATGAAAGATATGAATGCAAAGAATTATGAAATAATTTTAAGAAATTTTTTACAGCTTTTAAACTTTATAGTAAGCACAACCGTATTAAGTTTTTGACGCTACAGCCTATTGTTAATTTTTATTTCTTTTTAAAAGATTTTTTATTTGGGTTTTTTGGATATATGAATAAGGGTTTTTTAGTCAATATTGCTAGCATGTGTCTTTCTGTTTCCAGTTTTAAAGTCCAAATAAGTTTTTATTTTTCTTTAGGAAAGTGTGACTTTTATATAGTACAGATAATTTCACCTGGTTTGGAGATAAAAGGTGCATCTGGTCGCCACCAAAGTAGCAAATGCTAAAAAAAAATAATTACTGCTTGCTTGTGAAATGAATTATACTCGGGTTCTATGCACAAAACATTCTCAGCAAATGATAAAATGATTATAATTCTTTGGTTATGCAACTAAGTATTGCTGCAAATGGTTGCTTCTCTTCTTGTTCTTGAGTTTCCTGAAAGCAGAAGATTCGATCTGCCTCACTCTCTCCCGGCTCACACCCATCGTCTCACCAATCTCTTGCAACGTCTTCATCCTCCCATCCTCCATCCCAAATCTCCAACGTATCACCTGCTTCTCCCTCGTACTCAACGAGTCCAACACTTTGTCCAAGTCCTGCCTCATGAACTGCTTTATCAGAATATCCTCTGAAGTTTCCGCTTCAGGATCTGCTATCACTTCCTGCATTCACAATATTCATGTCGTATTTACTATTTTGAACAAACAAGTAGAAGATTATGATGTATGGTGTGTTATATCAGGAGGACAAACCGAAGGTTTGAGGTTTTGATTGATTCCAATCTTCTGGTCTAGCGACCTCGGAGGCTTAGGAGAGAGTAGAACCGCCATGAGCCTTTTCATCGACAGCCCTGTCGCCTCTGCAACTTCTTCATTCTTTGGTTGCTTACCTGTTTCACTGTACAGTTGCTTTCGTGCCTCTTTCACCCGATACGTTGCCTCCACCATGTGAAACTGCCAAATCATCCCATAAAAATGTGTATCATCAGAACCTTTTTTCAAACATGTCAAAAGACACAAAATAACAGTTCGGATGAGACTTACAGGCAATCTTATCATTCTGGACTGATCAGAGAGAGACTTCCGCACTGCTTGCTTGATCCACCAATGCGCATAAGTTGAAAATTTAAAACCCTTTGTAGCATCAAACTTCTCTGCTCCCCTCACAAGCCCTCTGCACCCTTCCTGTGAGCAATTTGAGAAATTTCGAAACAAGAGGATGGTTCACCGATACTTTTGTTAGCATATTTATCACTCTACTCAACACTGACGTAACTACCACAACAGATAAGGAGCGAAGAACTCGAACCTGGACAAGATCTTGGAGGTTCATCCCAGCTCCTTGATAATTCTTTGCAATCGAAATGACCAGACGAATGTTGCTTTTAATCATTCTGTCCTTGCACTGTATGCCATAATTTATACGTTTCCTTAAAGATTTTTGATCGACTCCAGCAGCAGAAGCCCACTGTGCAAAGGTTGGCTGATGGCCACAACGCTCAGTAAGCTCGGCTTGAAGTCTTTCCAACTTCAGAAAGTCCTAAATGAAAGACCCAAAGTTTGTGATCAAGAAACCACAATAAAGAAGATAAGTAGAAGAAAGAATACTCAAAATTGAAAGTGATCATTAGCTTATGTAGACTCTTCCAAAACCCAACATTTGTTTCCCTCTTTCTGTATATGCCAAACGGTCGGTAAAAGAATACCACAATGAGAAAAAAGGTGAAAATTCAAATGTTACATTGGTTACAAAACACAACGAACCGGCCTTGGATTCTACCATCTACCACTAATTTCATTACTCTCAAACATTTTTTAAAGATTTTCCAAACATCGCTTTCCCCTAGAATCTAAACACCTAAGAAGGGTGAGTTTATATTTATCTGACTATCAGGAGCCATGTATAGAAAGGGAAGTGGCTAGTTTAGAATTTGGAATACCAGTGACATACCTGTATTCCTTCAGACAGCTCTTGTTCTTCTCTGGCAGTGAGAAGCTTGGAACTGCTTGTTGTCATTCTTAGATAACGCAAAGGGTCATTGTGGTCAACTTCTTGTGAAGGAACACGTTTCTTTCTAGAGCTCGTAGCAGTCTTCACGGATTGCATACCTGATGCAGTTTTCTCTAGCCCTTTTGCCCTCCGAGCTTTCCTCTCAGTTTGGCGTGTAGATCTCACAGCTGAACTCACTGAAAGTTGCTCCTCCAGAGGCTCCACGTCTTGATTTTCTGGTTTTAAATCATCAGACGACTCTTTGTTACAGTCAGGTGCAGGTGCAGGTGCAGGTGCAGTGATTCTATCACTCACAACTCCAGTGTCTGAAACCGCAAGATGTCCCAAAATGCCAGCACGTTCCTTCTCCGTAAACTGGTCCCACTTGGAGCGTTTGTCAGATGTTGATGAAACTGATAGTTTCGTGTCGTAACTGTTTCTAAATAATGTGGCATCTTTGGCAACTTTGACAGCAGCTCTGGCAAGGGCGACTGCTTCAGCGGCTGCTGCCGCAACTATTGCTTCATCACTTGTGAGAAGTGTTTCAGAGGCTAAAGCTTCTAAATACTTTGCCTAGAAATACAAAGAAGTTATCAATAATCTTACTGAACCTTTTGGCAACCATAATTAGACGTGAGGGAAAGAGATGGCAAAATAAGACTTTTTACTTACCTCAGTGGAAGGACCAACGGTTCCTGTATAAGTCCATTGCCTGTGTGATGTTCTGGAATCTGAATCAGTATCGAAAGAAGGTAGTCTAAGCTTGGCCACATCAAGCACAGAAGTTAATAACGGCGGTGAAGTGGATACCGCACATTGGGGTTGGAAGAAGACGGAACCCTTATTTAGTTTTGCTGCATGTTCCAAATCAGATATCTAACATTGATCAGGATGAAATAACATGTTCGTTGTATAATCTACAATCTGAACCATATACGTTGAGATTCTATAACTATATCAGCTGGAAATTAGAATTTGGCTAGTAATCAAACATAAGGGAAGCTCTAGCCTTAATACAATCAGAAGTATAGAGACTAAACCCTGCAGTTTCCAAGTCAAACGCTATCTTACAACATCGTACCGATCTGAATAATCAATATACACTGATAGTTGCTTCTGTGCTAACACGACACACCCATGACTTTGGATTAACACTTACTACATTTTCTCAAATTTATATGAATATATTCCATATTTAAACAAGGAACACCATTTCCAGATGAGAACAGAGCAATTGCGAGGAAATTCCAAACTTTATAAAGTACACATCCATATAACGATTTTGAAGGGTACCCAGCAAAGAGGCAGACGGGATTAACGTATCCAAAATCAAATCAAAGTAACTCATATGAGAATTCTTACAGAGGGAGTGAGAGGTCCTGAAGTGAATAGAGAAAGAATCGGGTTGGCACTTGAACTGAGGAAGCAGACAAGAAGACATGCTCGGTTTCGGCTAAATTCGAAAGCTAAGTCTGACCATTGAAATGTGTAAGTGAAAGCCGTTAAAGAGATTGCAGAGAGAGAGAAAACTGGTGATGGCGGATGAAGACGAGAAAAGGATAAAGGATTATTGATCGAGTCTGCTTCCTTTGTTCATTACCATTTTCAATTGGTTGGGCCTTAACTTTTCCCATTTCGTCACTAGAACTTTCACTCTAGGCCCAATCTCATCTCATTACAGTATTTTGATTTCCAGTAGAATTTCAAAAGTATAAAACGAATTTTAGGGGGTCGTATTGAATTTACAAATTCAATAAATTCCAAAATAATTCAATTGCAGATATAAGCTACATATTTTCTTGACAAAAAAAAAGAAAAGAAAAAGCTACATATTAACCAGTGTTTTTAATGATTTTATGTGCTTTTTTTATTTCTCTATAATTCTAATGTTAATATTTTTAAATAGAAATATTAGACATTTATTTTGAATTATAAAACATAATAAAAAACAATAACAAAAACTGTATTGGTGGACAGTGACAGATAATATAAAAAATGGATTTAAAAGTGAAATCTATGAGTTTCAGATTAAACACAAAGTATATCATAAACATAAAGCAAGATTAGATTCAAAAACACTAAATTCACAAAAGATCTTCGTCTGTATTTTAAAAAGATAAAACAATGTGAAAATCCCTTCTCATCTGTACTTATTTAAAAGAAATATTTCTTTTTTGTTATTTCTTTTTTATAAAAAGCTCAAACATAAGTTTTATCAGTTTTAAAAAAAAACTTTTTTATATAACCAAAACCAAATCAAAACATTGTTTTTAGGTTTTGATTGGGTGTTGAAAATAAATGCATGGTATTTAAATAATTACATTGATAACAGCATACATAACCCACAGCCCATGACAAATGATTGTTAATAGAATGAAGGTCAAGAGAAGAAATGCTTAGACTCATGATGATCCTGGCTGAAGCGATCAGGCATTTTATCGAATTTAAACCTAGAGGAGAGATCGAGTTTTGTCACTATGTCTTTGAATTCAAACCTAGATAAGTCATTAGTTGGAATACATAGTTTTGTTTTTAACCATTCCAAATTGATCGGTTGGTGAAGTAAATACAAATTACCAAAAAAAGAGTAAATTTCTACGTCATCTTCGATCTCGTTGTTGTGTTGAGATATATATATTACTTAGAAACAAACTTACCCGTTATTTAAAAAAAATCCACATAACTTGCAAAAAAACTAAAGAACAAAAAATGAAAGTGAAAGCTTCTAAACGTCTAAGGAATCTTCGTCCTTGTCACCTGCAGTTATAATGTTCATTAGTGTCTTGGATGCTCTGCCTATTGCGTGAGAAGTCTTCTTGGCTGCACCAGCCACAACAGGTTGCAGCGATATTTCTGGTAAATTTGCTCTCTCATCAATCATTGCTGAAAACCAATACCAACAGTCGCCATTAGAACATAACTAACTTGCCGCTTGTTTCGACCAGAGTTGAATGTTGCCACAAACCAATAACAGAGAAAAGAGAGAAGCTTACAGAGAGTCTGCTGGTGTGCAAGTGTTCCAATCTGTCGGATTCCAGCTTCAGCTGCTTGAACCGCTTTAGCTGATTTGTTTACCCCGTCAGTTATTTCTTGGCTGAAACCATTTTCAGAGCATAATCAAGATATTGACCAAAATTTTCTAATTATTGACAGATGAAAAGGGTAACTCTGAAAGAATAAATCTGAAGCAAGTGCTGAAACATGTAGCTTTAAAAGTTGGGATGGATCAGAAAAGAAAAGAAAAGAGCTTTAGAGATAACCTTAAATCACTCAATTCAAGAGTAAGATCGCTTATTTCCATGCCGGAGAGCCTTATGGCTGCCAAGGTACTAGGGAGTTCTTGGCGGGCAGTGTCAGCTAACTTAGCAAAGGAAGATGCAGCTCTACCTAAGGCCTGAGTAGAATATGATAATAAAAACAATGGTTTTGAATTAGACATCAATTCAAGAACAAAGATACAAAAATAGTGAACAGAAATTTACCATGCACAAAATCCGAAAACAAAAGAAAGGAAAGAATCATATCGCTGAACGAACATAAGCTAGTAGGACACATAAAAAGGAAGGCTGAATAGAGGGTATTAGTTCAATTAATTATCTGTTACTGTACTCTTGTGTGAATCTTTAGCTTTTCTCAATTGGTGCTAACAGCAAGTGTTGATGCTGCCATATTACAGATACTCTCAATCCATTTACATGCTCACTATCCTATGGCTTACTTGAAACAGTTTATACATATAAAATGAGCGATGAAGCAATTTGAAGTATTTTACGAAAGAAGCAAAAGGATTGAGACAAATAAGCTTCAAAGTAAGTAGTAAGAGAAGATGGAGAGAGTTACCAGAAGTGTGGGAACTGCTGTAATCACAAAACTCGTAAAAGCAACTGAAGTCTGCAACACAGTGACCATCAAGACATCCATTTTATCAACCAATCAACAAAATGTCATAAAAGAACCAAAGAGAAAGAGTCATGGTCTTAACCGTGCAAGCGATGAAGGCCAAGAGAAAAAATGCCTGATCGCTCCTACTCATCATCTTGGATAATGGATTGATTGAATGCGTAGAGCTGCCGTGTTGCATCGTGAAATTGTTAATGGATTGATCTTCCAAGACACTGATGGATATGATCCCATTTCGGCCGTTGGAATTCGATGAACCCTCAGAACTCGAGCTCTTGTCTGGGTTTGAATTCAAAGACATAGTGACAAAACCACCGCATCTCTTTGCTGGAATCTTGAGGCTAACTCGATTCGAACCTGTTCGAAAAAGATATAGAAACGGAGACGAACGAATCGAAGGAGGAGCTGTAGAAATCAAGCCACTAGCTTTCATTGCTGAATTTGATTGACAACTCTTCTCGAAGTCACCGCTTCCTTCTTTTACTTCGAGTCGTTAATTAATTTACCCAAATAGCGACGAACCATTTTTTATTATATTCTTTCGTATACTGTGTCTGTGTGTATCCATTGCTAATTTGCGTTCCAAGTAATGTATGCAGTTCGTTATTTTCTTAACTACATTTATTTCAATTCATTTTAATCTTTCCATGTTTAATGAATGAATGCTGTTGGTTGGGTCAAAAAGCAATTAGGAATATACAAAATGTAAACCAGAATGGATCCATATAAATCAAAGTATATCGCTGACAAACGAGGTCAAGAATTCTTCAAAGCGGATAACGCATCCTTAGTGGTGGCCGAGATGACAGCATCCGATGCATTTGGCAAGTAGTAATATTTTCCTGCCACAAAACATTCCAATATGAGATTTGTCTGCTTGAAAAATATGAATTAACATACATACAATCTTTAAACCTAATCCCATATACAAACCTTGAGCAACTCTTGCTATCTCCTTGGCAAAACCAGTTGAAACAAACTTGTTCTCAGTATCAATCACTAGAAGAGACATCCCAGCCTTGTAAATCTTGCCAGCAACTTCCAGAATCTCATCCTACAAAGACCACCAATAGTAAATCAGCTTCTTTCACAATAAGGATGTTTGTCTTTTTATCTATGTGCCTTTTATGTTATTCTGTTTACAGAATTTTACCTTCAATTCCTGGGACGAGGGTCTAGGAGCATCTGGGGCAATACCCTCGGGATCAGTCGATCTTTTCAGCGTAATGTTAGCACGACCATCGGTTATTGCAACAATCATTATACGCCCGACATCACCACTCTTCTCTGCGTTAAGTCCCACTCGTACCGCCTAATAAGAAATTGTATATACATATCACCTTAGATACTATTATGTTAGATACACAAATAATGATGATAAAACATCATACTAACAACACCATTATATCTGACATACCGTTGTTAGACCATGTGCAAGAGGAGAACCACCACCACAAGGAAGTCTCTCTAGACGATTTCTTGCCATTGCTATTGATCTAGATGGGGGCAAGAGCACTTCCGCAGCATCTCCTCTGAAAGGGATAATCGCAACCTATACCAAATCACTGGAGTGTTGAGTCTCATCCCAAGGCCCGACAGATTTACAATCAACAAGCACAATAGAGTAACCTTTACCTGATCCCTGCTAGTATAGCTCTCTGCCAGCAATTTCAGTGCAGCACCTTTGGCGTTTTGCATACGATTCAATGCCATGCTGCCACTTGCGTCAACCACGAAAATAACCTGCCATACAACAATGGTAAGCCAGAAGCGTAATCAGGTTTTATCTATATTTTCACTGAAGCTGTACTGTTTGAGACACTGTGAGTCCAACATATTTCAACATTTTCAGATCTCTTTCAGCAAAGAATATACGCATTGACTTGCTTTGCCTGTCGACATATTTGGACAAATAGTAAATTGAATAAGTCACTTTATAGAAGCGATATGACATTTACGCATCTACATCAAGCTTCACCCATATTCCATTTATTTGTTCATCATGCCAACCATCTCTGTGTTTAAAAATCTAAGTGAAAATAATTTTTAACTCAAGGAAAGTGTCAAATTTCTAGATTCTTTCAGAAAAATGCATGGAGAAGATTCAGTACCAGGGCTCCAGCTTTCCTTGCCATTCTTTTGGCCCTCATATCTGTTTTCTCGACAAACACTTTCCTAGTTCCTAAAATATCCTTCTCTCTGCGCAATTTCTGGTATGGTGCAGCTGCTCTAAGGGTTGCATCCACAGCTAATCTTTTTACTGGACCCTGTCAAAGTAAAATTTGTTAAGGACGATGCATGTTTGGGAGCCTGATCACTCCTTTACCGAGGAGAGACAGGCGGCCATTCGGGAGCCTTACTACTCAAGTGGGAATCAAATCAATGAAAAGGATATATGCATAGATCAACGAAGTCTCTCTGCAATTAATTCAATTAGCCAGATTAAGATTGACCAAGAGAGCAAACCTTTGGAAGCATTGGCTTTATATAGCGTCCTCTATCTTCTGAGAATATGACATTCTTTGCTCTTCCAGCTTTACCCCGGCGTCTCTGAGCTTGTTGAGCAAAGAAGAGGAGTTTCTCATCCACCAGACCGCCCTCAGCATCAAATATAAACTCATCTGGTATTTGGTCCTGTTGCTGCTCATTTTCATTTTCTTCATTGCTTTCATCCTACATTGGTAAAGGATTTATACTTAGAACGTAGTTCATGTGTCCAATAAGAGAATAATGTATGCCCAATCCACTGACCTCTTCTTCTTCTTCTTCTTGATCTTCTTCATTTTGCTCTTCTCCAGACTCATTACTTTGTGGAGGAGGTGGAGGAGGCGGTGGTTGGTTTTCTTGATCAGGTGGATTCTCAACTACGTCTGAACGAGGAAGAATGACCAGTTCAACCTGTTAAACATGGACCACATTTGCTAATCAATATCTGGAGAATGATATAATTACACCATCCAAATAATCTTAAAGTAGCATTCTACGATGCCAATTAGAATTTATGTTATGATTTTCAATAAGGGTACTTAACGGCCTTTCTGAGGTCATCAATGGTGACTTTTTCTCGCCCTTCAAGTGCAGCTAAGCACTTCGCCACACGGGCTGCATATAGTTCGGCGCGGTGTCCCTGCATCATAAATTTTGTTATTGGAGGACGGAGTATTAAACGGTATCCAGGTAGTCATCCACAAAAGGAAAAGATAAGCAACTAGAATTAAGAACCAATTACTCCAAACACGATACATTATAGTGATATAGATCATAAGATGGTGAAACATGACAATCCACCGCGCAACAAAATCAATCAATGCCAAGCCCCTCATCATCCAGTTTTTTAGAAAATCAACTCTATCTATATTTAGGATACGATGATTATCTTTCTACCCGCGGTAAGCCATTTCTTGCATTCTATCCCATACCTTATTTAACTTTCAGGACTACACAGTTGAAGTCTATAATCATGACATTATCTTACATGTATCTGGTCCTCTCTTTCATGTTTATATTTCTTCTTCCACGAGTACGTTATAATACAGTAATCATTCCATACACACAAAAGTAATTAAGAATTTGCACAACACCTGACAACCACCTCGGATAGCTTCCAAAACCAGATACTTCAATTGATCTCTACTTATCTTGACATCTTTCAAGTATTCTCTAGCCAGTATAATCTGCAGTCAGAGAAAATGCACGGGGTTAAGACCGGGACAAGTTTGATAAGAAGCAAAGCATCCATCCCATCCAACTTTTGCCAATGGGGCATTGTACCGGCCCTTTATCTCTTAATTGATTTGAAGATACCTGCGTCTTTGCTGTTTCTGTCTCTTCATCTACCATTCTAAAAACCTCATTACTGCGTTCCTGAAACTGTGTGGCAATGCCAACTGCTGCGACGCGATCTTCAAAACTCATAGGGAGGTCTGCACTGCAAATGTTAACATCGTGATGTAGAGAAAGAACTGGGAACTGCCCAAACGGAACAGACCATATTTTTCACTCATGATTCAAGAAACCCCAGCAATACCTTAAGTTGATGGCAACACGGTCTAGCAAGTGCTCTCGAACAGCACCTTCTTCAGGGTTATAGGTTGCAATTAATAGTGGCTTACATGGATGCCTAAAGCTGATGCCTTCTCTTTCAACAATATTAACACCATCCGTCAATACATTGAGAAGCAAATTACTAATGCCCTCATCTAAGAGATTGATCTCATCAACATACAACACTCCCCTGTGTGCCTCAGCCAAAAGACCAGGTTGGAAAACAGTTGTCCCCCTTTTCACAGACTCCTCAACATCAACAGACCCAATGAGTCTGTCCTCTGTGACTCCTAGAGGAATCTATATAATACGAATGACGAAAAAACCTAAGTAATAAAGAAAAAAACTGTTTTTAAGAAAAGCTGTAATAGCTCGTAAAAGGAAATGTACCTGAATGAAAGGAGATTTGACAATCTCAGTCTTAACGGTTTTATCAGCATTGTACTGTACTTTCTCAGCTAGTTCGTCTTCCCACCTACACGTATCATAAATGGACATGTATAATAAGATAATGTTTTCGGTAAGTAAAGAGGAAGAAGAAGAATTGAGGTTGTAAGAGTGTTACTCGTCAGGGCACGCCGGGTCAGCATTTGAGATCGAGCCTACAACAACTTCGATAGGGGGGAGGATTGCATGAAGCCCTCGAGCCATGATTGTTTTTGCAGTCCCTCTACGACCTGAAATAGCAATCCCTCCGATTTCACGATCAACGGCGCCAAGTAAAAGAGCAGTTTTTATGCCTTCCTGTAAAAGTATAACAAACAGCATTAGTTGGAAACCTACGCATTACACTCTAAAAGATCCTTCTTTCATCGATTCTATTCGTAGCTGCACTTTATACACGAAATTTGATCGACTATTCAGCAACCTACTGAACCAAATTGCAGCAAACGAAAAATTCACTGACCTGGCCAACGACGGCGGCCAAAGGGAAGTACTGTCGGCCATAGGAGGAGCTCTCGGTCTCTGAGATGGACGCAGCTGCACCATTTGGGGATTCGACGATAGCACTCGCGGAGGCACGTACAGTGAACCGGTACGACGCGGCTCTGTTACGTTTGGTGGTGAGGGAGAAAAACGGAGGCTTGGGTATGAAATCGGAGCGGAAGAGACGGTACGTTGAAACTGGAGATGATGCCGCGACAGGGGTCATCGCCATTTTTTGAAGATAGGAGAAAGGAACAAGGAATGAGTTCAGTGTATTTTCCACTATTTTGGACCTTATCAGCTTAGTTCGGTTCTATCTTCTTTCTCCTCATCGCTTCCTGATTGGAGCACTACGCAATTATAGGATTTTAATACAATAATGCCTTTAAAATCAATTATATGAATTTCGAAATATTTAATAGAGTATTAGCACTTCAACAAACAAAATAGTTGGAAAGATAATATTTTATTTATTCGATAAACATAAATTAGCTGATAAATAATTATCGAGTGTTTTATAGTTTAATACTTTTAATTTAATTTAATTTATCGAGTGTTTTATACTTTTAATTTAAAGTTGAAAGCATGAATTTTACATAATGAATAAAACCTAAAGTAAAAAAAAAAAGAAAAGAATAGAGACAAATGGATCACAGTGAATGAAGCTTCTCAACATAGACGAATCATGATTAAGCAGTGGAACTTAAAAGAAACTGGAGTGTGGGATAACTGAAGTGAACTTGGTGTGAGTTCATTCGGTTGGATCTACAGAACGACTGGTGAACATAGCCACATAGGCCACAACTAATTAACTACGGTCTACAGGTAAGATATTGATCGATAAGGTGAAAGTATACTAATTCATATGCATCTCCAAGGTAGACATCATAGATTTCCTACATTTAATTTTCCGTTATTTCTATGAGTCTTTTTAATATGAAGGAATAACATTTTCTAATACTTACGCAGAAGAAAACTATGCACTGAGTGTTCACAGATATCTATTCAATATCACATTCTCCAAAAAAGCAAAAGCATTTTTCTACACGCTCTAACAAGGAGTCGCATGTGCATTCGCAACCGTGGAGGATCCAAGGAGGATACTTCAAGAGACTAAAATCCCAAGGACAACGTCTAGTTGTGGAGAATTTATTAAGGACAACGGTGACAAAGAATGGAGCGCACGGGGACAAGGGTAAGGTATGGTGGGACGACAGTGAAATGAATACGAAGTGGCCCAAACCAAATCTAGAGGAAGTTTCATCGATAGTAATGAAAAATTCAAGGGGAATAAGGTAGAGATGGCATGGCGACCACGAAGGTGGATAGGAAGGACGGTTCTTTTTTGTATTGTTTCAATATTTGTCCAAAACAAAGTCGTTTTTGTGTGTGACGCTTAGTTCTTAATTTGGGTCCTTAAGTATAGTTTTATAAGAGTTTAATTTCTATACTATAATTTAAATACTTGTATGGAATAATGTTTTGGGTGAAATAAAATGCTAAGTCCGACCGCTGACTTAAAGCTGTACAGAGTTGTATGTAGGTAAACGAAAAAAAAACTCTTCCAAGTCATAAACAATGCGTAATGCAAGGCTTTTGTTTAAGTGTTGTTTCTTATCAGCTTTAATAAATACAAGAAAGAGATTGATGCACATGTAGCTTGTTGTTGTTTCTGCCCACTTCTTATTATTACGAACGTCGGTGCCAAAATTGACAATTCTCTGCTAACACAAACTGATATGCGTCTTTTTCTCTACATATAGATATGTGATTGGTTAGTGTGATTAGCAATTTTCACAGGTGGGAGGGGGAAATCAAATCGAAGGGAAGTTTCCACGGAAGCAAGCGATGCAATCAAGTCTTGCGTGCTACAATTTGTAAGAAGAAAATTTGAGT
Organism: Sisymbrium altissimum; assembly: GCA_900406495.1. Lineage (NCBI taxonomy): Eukaryota > Viridiplantae > Streptophyta > Magnoliopsida > Brassicales > Brassicaceae > Sisymbrium > Sisymbrium altissimum. The sequence continues at coordinate 33,206 of OVBI01000328.1, read as the reverse complement.
CACCAAATGTGAAAATATAAAAAAAATGAATAAACATGGCTAATTAGGTTAACAATCTCGTAACAAGAAAAGGGCAAAATGGGAAACGGAATGTAGTTTTGAAACTACGAGAAGGGGGAGGAGGCAAATGCAATATATATATATATACATAAAAGCCATCTCATCCACATTTCTCTCTCACCCACCCTACAGACTTTCTCGCCCTTATTTATCTATCCCTCTCTCTCTCTCTACGCACATTTGTATTTTTAATATTATTTATTTTTTGTTCCCCAAAAAGTATTGAGAATCGCAAACAACCAAAAACTGAATTTGAAAGAGAAAAAAATTATTGAGAAAGAAAAAAAAAAGTTTAAACAAAAGGAAAAAGGAGATCGTGAGCCAGGGAGGCACAGCCGAAGAAGGAGAATTTTAGGGTTTGGAGAAAAATTGGCGTTACCTCTTGGTGATATCTTCCTTCATTCTACACACCTGGTAAGGATCTCTCTCTCTCTCCTTCCTTCGTGTGTGTTTTCATCGCTTTGGTTCGGATTCGTTTATCTGATTGCTTTCAATTCAATGCTTTATGGAAAGAATGATATTCGAATTACCTTTTTCATATATAAAATAAATAAATTTTGTTCTTAGGTTATTTATTTTGGTGGCTTTCGACGATCTGATTTTATTGGTTCTTACGTTCTTCCATCATCTGTTCTTTGTTGTGTGGATTTCAGATCTGGATTTTTTTGTTTTTTGCTGGTCGAATTTGTTTCCTCAATCTCTTTTGCGAATGTTGAAAATGCTTTGGAATGAAATAGCGATTTCGAGCTTCAGCTGACAATATTTGGATTATTGTGTGTTTAAGATTTCGAAGTTTTACGTTTTATAGATATTTTGTTGATTGATCCTGCTAATCTTTAATAATTTGAAATTATGTCACTCACTGAGTTAGCTTCTTTTCGTGTGGTTTGTGGTTGTCAGTGTCTTTGAACGCTCATCTTCTCGTCATGGTGGCCACTTCTGCTACGTCGTCATTCTTTCCTGTTCCATCTTCCTCGCTTGATCCTAATGGGAAAGCCAACAAAATTGGGTCCACCAATTTCGCTGGACTCAACTCTACACCGAACTCTGGCAGGATGAAGGTTAAACCAAACGCCCAGGCTCCACCCAAGATTAACGGCAAGAAAGTTGGCTTGCCTGGTTCCGTTGAGATCCTAAAGGCTGATACCGAGATCTCACAACCCGCTCCCAGGACTTTCATTAACCAACTACCTGACTGGAGCATGCTCCTTGCTGCCATTACCACCATTTTCTTAGCTGCTGAGAAACAGTGGATGATGCTTGACTGGAAACCTAGGCGTTCCGACATGATTATGGATCCTTTCGGTTTAGGGAGGATCGTTCAGGATGGCCTCGTCTTCCGTCAGAATTTCTCTATTAGGTCATATGAAATAGGTGCTGATCGCTCTGCGTCTATAGAAACAGTCATGAATCATTTACAGGTACTTACTTGATTATCATTACAGTCGCTTCTTGTCACTGGACACTCTATATATATATACACATGGTTTAGCTCTTATGCTCATGACAACCTCTTACCTGCCCATGACAGGAAACGGCCCTCAACCATGTCAAGTCTGCCGGACTGCTGGGAGATGGGTTTGGTTCTACCCCTGAGATGTTTAAGAAGAACTTGATATGGGTCGTTACTCGTATGCAGGTTGTCGTTGATAAATATCCTACTTGGTAAGCTACTGTCTGTCTTAGCACGTAACTTAAAAACAGCGCTCACAATCACTGCTTCTTTTTGTGAGTTATCCAGATTCTCTTGCATGAACTTGAATTTGCAGGTTCATGCTATCACTTCTTTTTACCAGCTTTGGGAAAATTATGTGTACTTTGCTTGTTTTCTCCCGAAAATCAATCACCTTTCTACATATTTTTTGCTCAGTTGATGTTGCTTCTACAATAGCGCAAATATGCTTTTGTGACTAGTGACCTTTTGCACCCCTGGATTACATGCTGTGCATGGACATTACAGTGCATAAATCATTTGCTTATTTAATATTTTGTCTCACAGGGGAGATGTTGTCGAAGTAGATACCTGGGTCAGTCAGTCTGGAAAGAATGGTATGCGTCGTGATTGGCTAGTTCGGGATTGCAACACGGGTGAAATATTAACGCGTGCTTCAAGGTTGGATTTTATTTTTACTGCAGCTATTTTCATTTTTCTGCATATGACAATATATTGGTCTTTGCTCTCTGTTTGTATCGTTTGCTCTGCCATTAAATTCTAAAAAGTATCATGAGTATATGCATCTTCTTTGGTTAGATATCTTATATTTGAGTTATAATCATCTCTGTATTGCAAAACATTCTTTTGCAGTGTGTGGGTGATGATGAATAAACTGACAAGGAGATTGTCAAAGATTCCTGAAGAGGTTCGAGGGGAAATAGAGCCTTACTTTGTGAATTCTGATCCAGTCCTTGCCGAGGACAGCAGAAAGTTAACAAAACTGGATGACAAGACTGCTGACTATGTTCGATCTGGTCTCACTGTAAGTATAGATTATTTGCTCTATCTTTCAACAAGCCTGTAAATTTCTAAGATTCTTATGGTTTGGTAATTAACATTTGCAGCCGCGATGGAGTGACCTAGATGTTAACCAGCATGTTAATAATGTAAAGTACATCGGGTGGATACTGGAGAGTGCTCCAGTGGGGATGATGGAGAGGCAGAAGCTGAAAAGCATGACTCTGGAGTATCGGAGGGAATGCGGAAGAGACAGTGTGCTTCAGTCCCTCACCGCTGTTTCGGGATGCGATATCGGTAATCTCGGGACAGCTGGTGAAGTGGAATGTCAGCATTTGCTCCGACTCCAGGATGGAGCCGAAGTGGTGAGAGGACGAACGGAGTGGAGTTCCAAAACACCGACAACAACTTGGGGAACTGCTCCGTGAAAACCGCAAACATGGGTCCTTTGGTTCCTTTGTAAACTATACCTGATGCTGCTGCTGCTGCTACCTTGCTTGCAACCACCACCATTTCGTTTCCTACTCAAATGTTTGGGCCACCTTTGTATATTTCTTCTTTTTTGTTCTTATTTTTCTTCGATGGAGATCCCTTTATTATATTTATTTAATCTTTCTATTTATTTTTTTTCTTTCTTATGGGGGATATGGGTGTCGTCTCTCATTACGATTATGTTAATTATGTATTCCCATGTGCCAGCGCCAGACAAGGCAATAACTTTCTTATCCTATATTTATTGTACTTTCCTTTGGGTTTTGTAGCTGTTTACAGCTAAACAAACACGTGGCCAATGTACTTGTGGGGAATGTCATTCTTGTATCTGTCAAATTATTGAACGGCTATTAAATAGACACGAACAACTAAAACGGTTTATGGTTTTTTCCAGCAGAATGGCATTAGAAAAGCCATAAAGCAATCATTATTACAAAGGACAAAAAAGATAAAGCCATAAAGCAATTATTCCGGAAAGTAAAGTCTAATATCCATTTTGAGTAAAAAATCTAATATCTAAAGCCGTCAAGGTAGAGAAGAAAAGGACAACGAGAGGAGTGTTTGAGAGGGAAAGAGACGAGGAAGTCATAAGTATATAACACCGATGTAATATATGAAAGTTAATCAGGTTAACTGATGCATATGAAGTCAAATGGCATAGAGCCATCTCACATCATATGATTACATATACAAAAAATTAGCTTTGTTTGTTCAAATTTCTTTGCTGGTAGTGGTAGTAAGTGGTTTTTGTTTGACTTTCGGGTTTAGGGATTTCTTCTCCTCTTCAGACTAGCTCGATTTCATGTTTAGATAAACTTGAAAACATAGACGTAACTTATATTACTCATCCTCTTAAATTATTGCTCAATAATCTTCCAACTCAATATAATATTACAATTCCACTCTCTCTCGACTTTTAGATTCAAGTCATGAGGAAATATTACCATGTTTGTCATCGAGGATCTTCATATTCCTAAAATTTATCTTTGCAGTGTTTGGTGTAGTTATCGGTAATAATGATCTGGCGTAAACGCATTCTCCTGAAAATCTTCATCATAGTTTATATATCAGTGAGATGTTTCATCCTTGTCAATCTTCTCATGCTTATCATCCATTGATTTCACCAATAATAGTATAATTACAAATTTCAGTAGCTAACTTGTACTCTCTTCGATTACGAGAAATATAAAAATCTAACTCAATCATTCTATTGGTTTCGTTTTTTTTACTAAGATACCTATTATTATACCTCCAGAGACACGTATTCTATGTATAGAGTTTCGTAATTATTATAACAATGATTATCAGCTTAGATAATGATTAGATTATCTCCAAAAGACAGAATGCTTATATTATACATACAAAAATTCTAGTCATCATGTTGCCCAAAAAAAAAAAAAAGTTATAGTCATCAAAACAGAAGAAGATTTGATTAGAAAAATGATGCCAACAACCCCATAAAAACTAAAGAGAACAAATTATATTTTGTTATGGAAGAAGAGCTTTTACGACCCTTGACCAAACTGTCATCATCATCACTCTCGATATCTTTAGGATGGTCAAAATTGGCGGGAACTATGGTATCTGGAGCAACTTCATCATCACCGGATTGAGAGGATTGGCCTGGTCCAGGGGCCGTCTCATCATCTCCATCTGGTGATGATGAAGCAGGTAGGCCTTGACCATGTGTTACATTAATCATAAAATGCTGTCCAAATTTACATTGTTCGCCATCATAGTTTCCTGAGAAGAAATAATTGGAACCTTCTTTAACGAGAGGGACATTTACTGATACCGGAACTGGAGATGTTGCTGAAGGATTTGCAGCCGACCACTCTATTGTGCTATTGTCTTCACCATTGTTGTAATCACATTCTTTGTACGTTTTGAAATCATATGTCTGCACCACCGAATGGTTGCTATCCGTGTTGAAAACTACAATGAACAACAAGACAAAAGACGTTTATAATTTGAGACTTCACTATGAATAAACTGGATTTATCTAAAACAAATATCAAAATCAAAATATTCGATTCTAAGTATACATTTTGGTATATATTGTAATTTTTCTACATCTAGAAGACAGAAACAAAATTTTCGTTACACTAGAACAAACCAAGACTTTTATATTAAAGTTGGTTTTTGTTAATTACTCTGGCTTTCCAAACTTAACAAAAAAATAAACAAAATCAAAACAGAGGTAAAAGCTGGTGTTAACGAACTTACTGAGGAAATCACCCAAAGAAAAAGATTTGGAATCGGCCCATTTTTGATAATTTGCAGAGGGTCTCTCCTGGATATCGAACCATCCCGTGGACTCTCCCACAGTGTAGTTCTTGTACGCATCAGCCGAGAAACACAGGAGCATAAGGCACATGATGAGTAGCACATTAATACAACATAATGAAGATCTCGTGCTGCATGACATAATTAGCTCGTCGTCTTCTCTTTTCCTCTTCCGATTTTTTCTTGATTACAGAGCTCTGCTTTGATTGATCTATCTTTGCTATAAAATTTGTTTTATAGGAATAGGAGTCTCTATACATAAAGTACATAGCTCGTCATTGGCATGTGGACAAGTCTTGATGTTTGGGGATACGAAGGAACATGAAACGATGTAAACTAGTCGGTCCAATCAGATAGCAACGCCTCCTTCTCCTTCCCCACGTGACCTCTCACCTTACTTTTGCTGTCTTCGCTTCCCTACATTTCCTCTTTCCAAAAAAATATCTGCCAACTGTCTGTACTACAGTCTACTAAATGGAATTTTAGATTACGTGTTTTGTAGTGCTTTTACTTTAGTAAAAACCAACGATTCGACCAATTTTTTTTTTAATTTAATAAAAGCCCAGGAGGATTCGGTCGGTTAAACCGGTAAACCATTTTTTCACTGTGTTCAATTGGTTCCACAAACTAAATAAAAACCGATTTGAGTCAAAGCACAAAAGCTTCTCTTGGCAATAATGAAAGAGTAGCTGGCTGCTTTTTTATTCATTGCAAATGAAAGCCCTAAAAGGCCCAAGTCGGCCCAATAGCAGTAGAGCAGTTCACTTTAATGCCCCTTGAAAAGTCCCCACTCTTCCTCCACCGTCGTCTTGCTCCACCATGGAAGGTGTGGCTATGAAGCTCCCGTCTTTCAAATCCCTCGCCCCTAACGCCTCTGCCGTTTCCACACGACGGAGCTTCTCCTTCGTCCGCCGCTCCTCTTCTCTATCCGTCTATTCCGACGCCTCTTCCTCCGCCACCATCACCGCCGATTCCGAACCCGTCTCTCTCGGCCATCGCACTCGCAAAGACTTCCGAATTCTACACCAGGTATTAGCTTTCGAACATCACTGCTTATTTCGGGAATATATGGTAGTTCTTAGTGAAGCAAGCGAACAAACCATTTTACCTTTGAATTGAGTTTCAGGAAGTGAATGGCTCTAAGCTTGTGTACTTAGACAGTGCTGCGACTTCTCAGAAGCCTGCAGCTGTATTGGAAGCCTTGCAGAATTACTATGAGTTCTACAATTCTAACGTTCATCGAGGAATCCACTATCTAAGGTGTTTTTATTAGTTTTCCCTGTTAACGAGATTCTATTTGATTGATAGAGGTTCTGACCAATTTCTGTTTGGCTGATTGTAGTGCTAAGGCTACGGATGAATTTGAGTTGGCTAGGAAAAAAGTAGCTCGTTTCATCAATGCTTCCGATAGTAGAGAGATTGTTTTCACAAGGAATGCAACTGAAGCTATCAATCTTGTAGCTTATTCATGGGGTCTTTTAAACCTTAAACCAGGAGACGAGGTGTGTCCCCCTTGCTTTCTCAATTCTTCTCCTCTTCATTTTTTTTAGTGCGATATATCTTTGTATCTATGTTTTACTCAAATGCTGAGATTGACCTGAAAGGGACTGAACTGCTGGGAGCCAATATAGTTAACTAGTTATTACTCTACGCTTGTTGAATTTGGAACTACTGTTTTCCGTTTTCCGATGCCAAAACCTAGAATCTTAGAAATGGGGAACAACAATGTTGCTGCATTGTTTTTCTGTTCGCATTAAGTCCTTTGTTTCACTCCATAGCAAATGAGATTTGAATGATGCTAGCTTTTCAGGTTATACTTACAGTTGCCGAGCATCATAGTTGCATTGTTCCTTGGCAAATCGTATCTCAAAAGACTGGAGCGGTTCTAAAGTTTGTGACTTTGAATGAAGATGAAGTCCCAGACATTGACATGTTGAGAGAAATGATTTCTGAAAAGACAAAACTCGTGGCTGTTCATCATGTATCAAATGTTCTTGGTAGGTTCCTTTTTCAAGTTCTCACCATAATCAATTTGTTTAGCTTGTATATGTGTTTTTTTTTCCGTGAAAGAAAACAGGATTAGGTAAGAATTTAACAAATTTTGTTTTCTCTCTGTTTAGCATCTTCCCTTCCTATTGAAGAAATTGTGGTCTGGGCACACGATGTTGGAGCGAAAGTTCTTGTGGATGCTTGTCAAAGTGTTCCCCACATGGTGGTTGATGTCCAGAAGCTAAATGCTGATTTCTTAGTTGCGTCTTCTCACAAGGTTGAAATTGTTTACTCTTCTTCCTGAGATACATAATAAGCCTTGTGGCAAGCGTGTCGTTAAAAAATGTTAATCATGCTTCAGATGTGTGGACCTACAGGCATTGGGTTCTTATATGGTAAGAGTGATCTTCTACTTGGCATGCCTCCATTCTTAGGTAAGCTGTCTATCGTATACAGTTCAATGGAAACAACCATCTTATCTGTTCAATCAAGGATGTGACTGGATTAAGTCCCGCATTTATTTTTCCTTTTTTTCCATTCTCTTTTTAGGTGGCGGAGAAATGATCTCAGATGTATTTCTTGATCATTCGACTTATGCGGAACCTCCATCCAGGTTGGGTCTCTACTTATATTCGTTGCTAATATGTATATTTGCTGCAGTTTGGAAATAAGTAGATTCGATTTTGTACCAGATTCGAAGCTGGAACACCTGCAATAGGTGAAGCAATTGCCCTAGGAGCAGCATGTGATTACTTGTCAGGAATTGGCATGCCGAAAATCCATGAATATGAGGTTTGATATGATTTTTCTACAACTAGACATCAGTGTTTTTTCCAGTCACTGAAGTATGATCTGACCCACTTTTTTTTCTCCTCGAAGAACTAACTAGCTATAAGATGTTTTTGATTTTCACATGTTCCCATTCTAACTGGAATTTATTATTTCTTATGTCGTCCAGGTAGAGCTTGCTAATTATTTGTACGAGAAACTGTCTTCACTGGCTGATGTTCGGATATATGGCCCCAGGCCTTCTGAAAGTGTTCGCAGGGCTGCGCTTTGCTCCTTCAATGTTGAGGGCTTGCACCCAACTGATTTGGCAACCTTTCTTGATCAACAGGTATGTTATAACTAGGAACTATCGGTCCCATAACATACTGGTTTTCTCTTATATTCGGTGAATATTTATTATCTGGATAAGATGTAGTACCTCGAGAAGGATAAGGGCGCTACCTTCTATCCTTCAGTGAACGATATCATCTGGCAGATCTCCTTGATGCCTAGTTTGCATTCTCATTAGAATATCCATAAAAACTGAAAGCAAATATTGTATGTTGCAGCATGGAGTTGCGATAAGGTCAGGACACCACTGCGCACAGCCACTCCACCGGTATCTTGGAGTGAATGCAAGTGCGCGCGCCAGCCTCTACTTTTACAACACAAAGGAGGACGTTGACTCTTTCATCGTTGGACTTGCAGACACTGTCAGCTTCTTCAATTCTTTCAAATAAAGTGGTGTACACCTTCCTGCTGGATCTCTCAGCTTGTTGTATGGTATATTTGCTTCAAATGCTATTTATTTATAATCTTCAAGTCCCATTGCGTTGTAGTTAGCACTTTGTAAGCTTCTTGTTGAAATATAGACTATTCGGGATGTACTCTTAACTTTAATGGTAGAGGGTGATCTATGGTGTAATTCTTTCTACAAATTCTTCGCATTAAAAAGGGGTCGTAGAAGAAGTTTGAACAGATGCTAATATTGTGGAAATTACAATAGAGATGAAAAAAGAGATTTGAAACTGGAATAATCAAAGACAAAAAGCTCCGTTTAGTCTGCATCCATCTCTTCAAGTGCCGTTTTAGCTGCTGACTTTGCTTCTTCTAGGAGGTCCTCCGGGACCTTCTGATGCTCTCGTTTCGACTCCTCACATATCCAACTCATCTCCAACTCGAATGCCTTGTCTTTCGCTTCATCGTGTAGCTTATAAATGCTGCAAAGTCAAATTCCGATTTCATCATACAATCATCAATCTCTCTATCAAAACAGAATTACAAGAAAGGTAACACTTACATCTTAGCCACCTCAATTACGCCTTCTCTGCATGTCATCTCAGAAAGCTTCAGCTTCTCTATTTCCCTGCAAAATATATGCAAATTTTGTATATAGCTTCTGACGTATGTTTAGCTCCACATAGCCTAACTATGCTTATTATAGAAACAGCTTACGTTTTAGCAGCTTGCTTTCCTTTCCCAATTGCTGCACCAAAATATCTCTGGATGGAAAATAACCCATATGAGAAAATAGAGCAGACTGGTCCTAGTGCTTATAGTTAAAGGTATCTTATTTACACAAAAGACAAAAATAAGGGAAGTAATAATAACTTACATAAGAGATGCCTGACGGCTCAATCATGTACAATTGCGGTCCATCTCTATCATAACCTCCAAGAATGACTCCACAGCCAAAGGGCCTTAAGAAATATCAACGGGCGATTCAGTAAAGAAAGGGGAGAAGAAATGCTTGAGCGATAATGAAAACAAAAGAGGAATAGCCAAACCTGAGCCACCAATAGAGGGTACATAAATGTACGTAACTCGCAACGCGTTCAGAAAGTTCCTTCACAGGTACGGCGTCGCCATAGACACTACATTACGCACGAAAATGGGACGATAAGTAAGAGTTTAGTTATGACTAGATGGCGGCTATCAGCATTGACATTTTAAGAGCATGAATATATTATATTTATAGAAGTTTCAACAAGAAAAAAGTTGAATAAAATACACTGTATGCATCGAATTTGTTGATACCTCTCATAACTTCTCGCCTCGGATTTAGCCCGTGCAACGATTTGCCTCCCATCAGCGGCAAGTCCAGCAACAGCCTGACAAAAAACAAGGGACACAAGTAGATACAATATAAAAGCTGAATTCTCGGAACAGCAAAGACAACAATAACTTGAGAAACTAAAAATTCCTATGGGCAAAGATAAAAGAAGAGGAGAAGAGAATACCATGCCAGCATGACGATGAACAGAGTGGATTCTCCGGTTTGAACCTGGTAACATCATCTTGGACGCAATAAGCTTCTCCACCCCCTAAAATTCAAGCTAAAAGACATGAGAAAGTTCCTTTATACAAGGCATTATACTCATAGATGAGGTGGAGAAAAAGATTTGGAATAGATAAGAGATGTGGCATCCAAACTTAATAGAGATATAAACTTATTTTCCGATTAAGTGAAAGACTCTGACTTTGCAGCCTACAACATAAGCAAACAAACAACATTCGTACAGCCCATTAAATCGACCTACGAATGATCCAAGCTACAAATAATACGACAACGTGGATGTTCGTGGCGAGATTAAATGCGACAAGTAGTAGGAAACCTAAGAGAGGAAGGTAAGAAGCTCACCATTACAATCCCGTCCTTGCACTTGATTCCAACAACCGTCCTGCGCAATAAACCAAAAACCGAAAGCATCTAAGATTCAGATGTCGGAGAAAGCAAAGAGGATGAATGGAGGAGAGACACAGAGAGAGAGTGAGAAGAACTGACCCACTGTTGTCGACAGCTTTTGCGGCGTACTCGATCTGAAAGACGCGGCCATCGGGAGAGAAAGTGGTGACCGAGAGATCGTATCCAGTTCCAATGCTGCTCATCTCTCCTTCTTTCTAACTCTTCTTCTTCTTACTTTGGCTCTTAAAAGCACGCACGATCGGACAAGGGGGGGTTGTTTTCTTTTCTTTGCTCTCAAGCCAGATATGAGCTCAGCTTTTCTCACTCAGATCATCGACTATGGCCCCGTTTCTTCCTGTTGGGTCGGGTCGGGTCGGGTTATTTTCATTTTGGGTTTTGGCTTGGGCCCATTTACGATTTCTATTTAGTTTCATTTACTATATTAATTTAATTTTGGAAGATGCTTTTTTTTTTTCTTTTCCTCAAAATTGGAAGATTTTGAGACCATTATTTTGGTTCCTTTCAATTCATTTCCGCAAATCTTTTCAAAACATTCTCCATAGGGGGCATGTTGTATTATTGAGACAAGGAAAACAAACATGTTCCAAGAGTGAGAACATAAAAGGCTCAATAGAGAAAGTCTGGAAATGGATGAGTTTTAACTATCACCATCTCAATTCTGTTTGCACGCGTCTCTGTTATTGGATTCAGGACCTTCCTTGCGACTTGAGTTCCCACCATTCCATGAACTTAACCTGAGCCGCCATTGTGTCCAGCTTATAGAGTTGCATCGTGTGGTTGGCGACTTCTTGCCCAAAGGTCCAACCAAAAACACCTCCTCCTAAGAACGACAATGCAGCACCTGTCGCACAAGCAGCAGTTATATAGGTGTCAGAATCTCCAAGAGTAATACAGAAAACAATTCGAACAAAGCAGCTTAGTATTTAACAACAAGTAAAGCCCCATGAGAACTGCATAACCATACATAACACTTGGGGCATAAAGTAGTATTTACCTGACTCGTGAATATGTTCATTTTATCAAAGATTAAACGGTGAATCATAGGGAGAAAACGGGATTTACCATGTGGACTCCTAGAGTATTTCCAGGCAAAAGCAGCAGTAGAGACAGCTCCAAGTGCAGCTCCAGCAAGACCAAAAGTGGCAGCTTCCCTAGCAGTTTTCAGCTGGAAAGAGATGAACACATTGTTAGCCAAACTTCCTGCGGACAAAGACGTCTAGATCGTGCGTATGGGCCTGAACATTGAGCAAAGACGTGAAACATGGAACTAGGGATAATCCCAAACTCTCCAAGACCCTTAGTAATACCACTAAATTCCCCTAATTCTGCTTTATGGCCTATTTGTTATCGCCTGAGTTCTTCCCAAAAAGCTGCTTCTCTCTCCAACTCCTTCATCAAAGTTTCTTACAATCAATTCTCGTTTAACTGGAATGATGATCTATTCCTCCTATAGATCAAAAAGCCAAAATCCTACCCTTATTCATCACATCATAAACAAACCGAAACTCCACGCGAACGGGAGAAGCAATCACAAGGCAAAATCAAAATGAATCGAGTGCCACCCGAGGAGATGTACGAGGATAGGTAATTCCATAGATAATATATCAAACAACAAATCAACCAAATAATCAATAGAGTGAGAGAGAGAGAGAAAGAGGGGAAGAAATACGGTGGGGCCATGAACGGGGTCGGAGGCAATGAACTCTTCGACATCGGAGGAAGACCAAGAAGGAAGAGGCGTGTCGCGTTTGGTGAACCTCGTGTAATTCTCCAGGAACGAGCACTTCTCCGCCCAGAAACCCTTGAATCCATCCACAAATGAGTTCGAATCTCCTCCCATCTTTTGATTTCTTCGCACCCTTTCTTTTTTCCTTTTCTCAGATCGAAATCAAAAACCAATCTCCCCACAGGAAAAACATGTTTTTTCCTGATTGGATTCTCGCTCGGAGGCCAGAGTACCACTCCTCTACGCCGCTCAAACATTCGGTTCAGTAAACCAACTAGTTAAAACTCGCCACGTGTTTAGTGAGTAACTATGTAACAAAGTCATTTAATTTCTTTTATTGGTTCCCATCATCAATCCATATTGAATTGGAAGTTAAAATTTCCAACTACTCCCTCTCGAGAGTCGCTACCCATCTTCATCAAACTTCTTCCCAACCAAATTTCTCATCCTTACTACAATAAGTCAAGTCACAAAACTCCGATTTTTGTTATCTTCCCTCACAAGAATATCATGGCAACCACGGTGATGAATACACTCGCGAAGATCTTCCTCGTCTTTGCGGTCTATTGCGCTCTCGATCCTTTCAAACACAGTTCCATTTCCAAGTTCCCAGACTTCGAAACTTACAAGATCGACATGCCGCCCTTATCTTCTCTTCCCAAGGAGAGAGACCATGAGAATCTTCTCCAAAACTCGGAGATCAGGTTCTTAAACGAGGTTCAGGGTCCCGAGAGCATTGCTTTCGATCCTCTTGGCCGTGGCCCTTACACCGGCGTCGCCGACGGTCGTATTCTCTTTTGGGATGGCACCCGCTGGACCGACTTCGCTTATACCTCCAACAATCGGTGAGTCTCTGATTTCTAAGTATGTGGGGATGTCTCTAGTTACTACTGCTACTACTAAGGTGTCGTTGACAATGTGCTCATGTTATGTATGTACTTAGGTCAGAACTGTGTGATACAAAGCCATCACTTTTGGCTTACTTAAAGGATGAGCACATCTGTGGACGCCCTTTGGGTCTTCGCTTCCACAAGAGAACTGGGGACTTGTACATTGCCGATGCCTACCTCGGGATAATGAAAGTCGGTCCTCAAGGTGGTTTGGCCACTTCTCTTACAACCGAAGCAGATGGAGTGCCTTTGAGATTTACCAATGATCTTGACGTTGATGACCAAGGAAATGTCTACTTTACAGATAGCAGCTCTTTTTTCCAACGTAGGTATGTTAAAGCTTCTACTACTTTTAACTGTCTTTCCTCTGTCTTATTCAAATTGAACAGTGAAGCTTGTGAAATGTCGTTTCAAAGTTTTGATCTTTACTCTCCTGTTAATTGAAAATGTTCCTGATAACTCTGGGTTGCTTTGAGTTTGGTCATGTTTGCTTCGACTCTCTAGTCCTTGGTCAGTGGTAAACATCAGACAATTAATTGTATCTTATGTTTAGATGTAAACTACAGTCGCCAGAATATTAACTTAACATGCGAACAAATTGATATTCTTTATAATCTTCTTGCTACAGCTAGTTATAACCCATGTAGTATTAATTGATTAACAGCTACAACATTTGACTACTGCTTCAGAGCCTTTGATGTTGAATTCACTTATCTTTCGATAATCTACAAGAAATTTCGTTGAGCTTCTAATGCCTAGTTATTACTAGTGTATTAACCAATTTTTCACCTTAGTGTTGTTGTAAGTGTAATGACTGCGCTATTCTCGATTCTCCTGCTTATTTTTTTTAAAAAATACATTTCAGGCACTTCATGCACTTGATTGTCTCCGGGGAAGACAGCGGGAGAGTGTTGAAATACAATCCAGAAACAAAGGAGACTACTACTCTCTTGAGAAATCTCCAGTTTCCTAATGGCTTATCACTTGGCAAAGACGGCTCCTTTTTCATATTCTGTGAAGGATCAATTGGAAGGTGAGTCCTTCATTTTAATTCCTCAGTGTCTCCATCTTAGCCAACAAGTATCATCTCATTCTCATACATTGTTTGTCATATATACTTGGCATAACTTCTGCAATTGAAATTAAAAATGGAAGGATGGTGATGAGTATCATGTTGTATCCACACTGGTTCAATGAAGAACAGACTCTAAGTCTCACGTGTTTTCTGTTTGTCATTCAGGTTACGGAAATACTGGTTGAAAGGGGAAAAAGCTGGAACATCAGAAGTGGTAGCTCTATTACATGGGTTCCCGGACAACATCCGGACAAACAAAGATGGCGATTTCTGGGTGGCGGTCCACTGCCACCGCAACATATTCACACACGTGATGGCGCATCACCCAAGTGTGAGGAAGTTCTTTCTGAAGCTGCCAATAACAGTGAAGTTCCAGTACTTGCTGCAGGTAGGTGGTTGGCCTCATGCTGTTGCCGTGAAGTACAGTGAAGAAGGGAAAGTGCTGAAAGTGTTGGAGGACAAGCAAGGGAAAGTGGTGAAGGCAGTGAGTGAAGTGGAGGAGAAAGATGGGAAGCTTTGGATGGGCAGCGTATTGATGTCTTTCATTGCAGTATATGACTTGCCTTAGTTGAGAAACTTTATGATTTTGCAAATTTATTATAGTTGGCCACGGGATTGCAAAGTCTTTTTATCGAACTCTTTTCTTTGATGCAAACAATCAATAATTATATATATAGATAGTACAATGGATTTTATTACATTAGTTAGATAGAACCACCATACTTTGCTCGCTGGATCACCTATTTTTGCTTCCAATATTGTCTGCTCGAAAAATTGTTATTGTGATGCGCAAGATATATATGTCTACTTCACAATTTGCAAGTCCTAACTTCTGTCTGCTTGATTAGCTATTAGATTACTTCGCAATAAATGCATGCTTCACATTTACAAGTCCATTTATAATCGAAGAAGACTTGACTTCATGAATCATCATTAACACACTTTCGGAAAACCTAAGATAACAGATTTATGTGTGTTTTAAAAAGTTTTTTTTCATAATTTTTCTTGTTTGTTTATGAAAAACGCGGCTATATTATTTAACTGCTCTGAGAAACAATGAAAAGGTAGCAAACACTTACGTAATTGAGCAATAGTTAATTGCAGTAGATAACATGTTTGACCAGATCGATTAACAAACTAATAAACATTTATGATGATATATTACAACTCTTATAACCCTTATAATATTATATGATGGCAGTATGAAAAAGCAACAGTATGTGCCTCTATCTCTATTTCCCCCGCTTTTTATCTATAATGAAAATGGTAGAAGAAAACAAAAAGGTAAATTTTAAAAATAAACTAAAATTTACCAAATAAAAAGTAGAAGAAAGTGTATATGATCATGTATGTTGCCTAGAACAAATCTTACTTTTCAATATCGTTGTCTACTTTTTGAATATATATTTTTCTATTTTAACTATTTGTGTTTTTTAAAAATTTGGTCACTTTTTAATCTATGTTCGTATTTAACACTTATGTTATTTGACATTTTATTCTTTTTTCTCAGAAAGCATGAAATGGAAGAAGGAACAAAAATATACTACTAATTAGAGTAACAAATTCGGTATATAAGAATAAATTTCGCTTTTATGGTTTACATACTCGTAATAAGGAACAAGATTAACTGTTTGAAGGCCTTTAATTTGTTCACAAAAAAAATTAACTGTTAATAAAAGAAAGAAACAAAAACCCTAATAAACATGGAGGTTGAAAAGAAAAAACATAATAATGAAGGAAGAAAAAATGCAGTGAAAAAAAGAAAGAAAGAAAAGGAAACATTAAAGTGTGTGGACATGACCCGTCAGAGGCGCAAACAGCCAAAGACATCCAAAGACCCCAACTAACATGATTTGACGTTTCAGATTCTGTTTTTTTTTTTGGACCCTTCATTAAAATCTCTTCTTCTCTTCTCTCGCTCCCTGGCTCGTTCATTGTATGTATGTATGTCTTATTTTTACTATATTTTATTTTTTCTTGCTTAAATATGTGTATGTGTGTGCATGGGCGAGACGATGGAAGGTGTACGTAAGTGTCTCTAATACTGTTGCACACACTTAAAAACGTGGCCCCACTTCTCTAACCTTCGTCGTGAAATTATCGAGTGGTGATGAGAGAGAGAAAGAGAGAGAGAGATGGTTTTCATTAAACATAGCCACAAGCACAGTTTCGTGTCCATTTTGGACAATAGAAAATGAAGTTATTATAATTAATAAGTATACTTGAATAGCAAATTGATGTCGACGTGGAAACTATAGTGATTGCAGTTTGGTCGATGCTTGAGTCATTTTTTCCAAAGTGCCATTCTTTTAGCAAGAGTTGACTAACTACACAACATATTTAATATTAAAATAAAAAGAGTACAAGGTTTTGGTTAATTGTTATAATGATATTTCAGTAGCCATTAAAAAGGTTCATACGTAGACATTATTTGTTCTTTCCAAATTCGATACGTTAACTTGAATTATTATTATGTTGACCACATACTGACATACTACACAAATTTCACAAAACGAGTATCCGTCGACACAGTCAAATCATTCATGTTTATAATAACGAAGACAGTTCGTTTTCACCCACGGTCACTGCATACCAATATACTTTTATATATTCGATAATCCTATTTTAGGGGCGGAGAACAGTCGTACCAATATTTTTTTTTCGTACAAAAATTCGTTAGCTACATAATTTTTTGCTTGGTTTGTCCTTATCAATAGCGTAAATTAATCAGGCGTGCAACGCGATTCAAAATCACAGTTTCAAAGCTAATAGTGAGTGACTTCTAAAATATATATAGTGATCGGATCAGCAACACAAAAGTGTGACTAATTTTAATCATGATATTCAACCGGATTGCAAGTTTTGTGGCTGACAGGAGAAGACACGAGCACTGATTTCTCTCATCACATTGTTATTTTTTTATAATAAGAAAAAAAGAAATGTTAAAAACAAGCAATTTAACTATTCATTGGGAGCCTTTGCTTTTTGTAAAGAATGTTTTGGAATGAGTGATTTTCAGAATTATCACAGCACCATAAAAGTTACCATATCACATCCCAAGATGGAATTTATCTTTTCTTACCCACTCTATGTACATACTACTGTACATGGGCTTGTATATATACAGATATTTATAATATACAGAAACAAATATGAAAAGTCCAAACACCCTTTTATTTATTTACTTTTAATTCTAATAAAACTCCTTTTGTTTATTTTCAAAATTTTATCCATTAATTGAAATTGATATAAAATCACTCGAATTCCTGTAAGCTTGCGCGTTAGCAGTATTTACAACTGCTATAAAGTATAAACTACTCATTATATAAATTCGTGACCACACAAAAAGCTACACCTTTTCAGAACGAGGAAAGAGGAAATTATATTACAATCTTCGTAAAGGAGATTCTTCTTAAATAATTAGGTTCAAATGTGAAAACCATATATGGGCTTCACTTATTAGGAGAATATAAGCTAGAAACGAAGTTATAGATGGAGCCCACACAAGAAAAAGAAAGGGACATACATACATGTATATATATGTCTATATATATATATGTAAGGTACGTTATGTATGATACTTCTTCTTCCTCGCCTTCTCTTCCACCATCAGCATACACATACATATATATAATAGCCATTATCATTATATATGTAAAGGCTTTAGTAATAGCCATTAGACTTTTGGCCTGCAACTGTCTGGTCTAATTGCTTGCCTTTCTTGTTGCCATCCAGCTTTAATCCAAAGTGAATGTGAGGAAAATGTGCCCACTACACACAAAAATGGCCAAGATTTTTTTGTTGTTAAAGTATACTGTAATAATCCACCACTTGTGCATAGTAGAATCCACTATCTCATTGGTATATACACTTATATTTCAAAAATTTATCCTAGCTCACAACAGGGATAGAGATCAAACCCTAGGATTTTCTCACCACAACTATTATAATTAGCATACGGCATCTCTGATACTTATTAGAAAATAAAAGATTTATATCCAATCATGTGTTTTCATATCAGTTTTTTTTTTAACAGTAATGAGAATTACATTTTACTTAGTTTTTAATTAGAAAAAATCACGATTAAAAAGTTTATACTATATCTCTCTCGTTAGTCGTTACGGTTTAATTTTTTTTTTTTCCAAAATGTTATTTTGTTGTATCTTCTTCATAATTCTCTTTATTTCTGACATCGTCGGTGCTCTAAATTATAAAGAAGCAAGCTTACATTTTTAGCAGCTGTGCTAAACGCCTCGCGATGGCTGATCTCTGGATTGCCAGCCTTGATCCTTTGGATTTCCTCTCTAATTAGGAATAAAGAGTTATTAAAAGTGCAGTGAAGGAGTTGATGAGAAAATTTCATTTATAGGAAATCTTAGAGATGCATGCAATTAACACTTACTTGATGAATCTATTGTAGGCCGAAGGAACGCGTTGTCTTTTCTCAGGCGCTGCCATGAAAATACAAAATTGGACTCATTGCATATGTACAAATACTTCAAATACTTGCGATCAAATGTGAGAGGAAAGAGCGACTTACGACGAATAGGAGGCATTCTAGTAGCCTCTCGATCGACATTTTCTGACAATGTGGTCGGAAAATGGTTGGAGCTCCTCGAAGATGATCCACATTCTTTCCTTGTTACCGAAGAGGTTATGTGTTGCTTATGCTGCTTCATGATTGCGAAGATTATATATTTATATTAGCCAGAATTCTACTTGCATGGTAACCAAAACAATGTTGAAGTCCTACTGATTATTATATGATACCTGAAGATCTTGATGAATGGGAGGAGGTGAGCTTTGATGAAGTGAAACTCCAATGTTAAGAGAGAGCAAATTGGTACAATGGCCACATCTTACTGTCACAAGTGTGAACAAACTTGCGTATGGTACACTTACCTGATCATATATATATATATATTAATTTGTAAGATCTCTTAAATCATATACGGACAAGTTATTATCTTGTTTACCACTATTCTATAATTCTATTGGCTGGTTAGACCAATCTCTAAGGTAATATATAGGGTATCACTTAATTATATCGTGCATGCAATAGTTAAAGAGAGATCTTAAGATAGTACGTATGTTAACTATTCCATATTATATAACAGTATGTTTTGGTTAATTATATGTAGAACAGTGTCTTGATTTGACAAATACATTTCCAACTAATATTTTCCAGAGTAAATCAAATAATAGGTTTTCTTTTCTTGACCTGCAAATAAGATCAACTGAAGGTGAATATTAGCGTTTATTTCATAACATATTTAATTTTCAATTTCATTAATCATAAATAATTAACAAATATATGCATATGGTACAATGTCTTTAAATAATAAAAATGTACATATATTAGTCCCTTTAAACTGAAACATTTGTCTGCGTTTATACACAAGGAATTCAGACAGTAAAATTTATATTTTTCATATATATATGCACAAGATAGTCCATACTTTTTTTCTTACATGTAATATAGACCATAAAAATTTATAAAGGTATTATCAAGTTTATTTTTTTTTTACCTTGATCCAAAACATTGAAACTTGTCATGTATCAACTTTCGTTATATTAATAATTGGAAAACAAATTGTGTAAAAGAGTCACTTAAGAATAGGTATCTATATATATGTGAGGGGTGTATTTTTGTGTTTGGTGGGTTCTGATTACTTATGTGTCTGACACACAATCCTCAAGGCAATATGATAAAAGATAGTAAAGAGATGAAGAATGGTTGATGAAGCTTGTAAGGAGAAGACAGTCATGTTAGAAAACGACGTGACCTTAACCACAGCCCATAAAGTCCTTAACACGATATGTGAGGGTACCATCTTATATTATAATCTTCTTTTATTTTTGTGTATGTATCCAATCCGAAGTGGTCAAGATCGGCCATGATTTAACAGTTTGCAGCTTTTGTATAGATCAAGAAATTGTTGCTCGAACTGGGTAGAACAAATCTCTCGTACCCTCCACTACAATACCACCCCTATTTTGTGCAAGACGACCTTCACCATTTTTTAATTAAATGTGGCCGTTTTTGTCCTTAATCAAACTCATGCTACATCTCCAGTATTTATTTATTTGTAGTATAACGTTTATAATAATCAATTTATATAGAAGACTTTCTCGTGATTGCTGTTTAAAAAAAAAACTTGTACAACTCACACACTATTGTAGCGGATTTATTTATATAGTATACAGCTAGTTACTTATGGCATTTGGGATAACACTACTACACTAGTAGAAACTACGTACCTGATTACATGTCCTATAGTCAGGTTTTCGTGATAGCTTATAGATCATAAATCAATGATTTGTATGTCACATAAATATAGATAGATGTATACACGGATCAAATGTATGGATATTATTAAATAGTCACATGAAACCGTTAAATAGTAAACAATATTAAGCCAGCCTACGAAGCTGAAAAAAATAGTGAAATTTAAATAAAATTTTGAAATTAACTTATATAGATATAATAAATTTAGCCTCACCTCACTGTAGAGAAAAGGAAATTTCGGAGGACCAAAAAATGTTTTTTAAAATTATCAGCTGGTGATGTGATGTAAACATTTTTACATGGACCACGCTTTGTAGATCAAAGATCTATGATTGATATGATATATATGTATACATGTGTCACATACTACAGTTATATATATATCAAAAGATAATATGAAGTCAGGCTATAAAGCTGGAAAACTTAGTGAAAGTTTTTGAGCCTGTATCACATGGATGCAGGCAGCAACGCTCTATCTACCAATTCCTTTTACAGGAAGTATTAATGGCGATTGGAACTTAGGGAATATTTTTTTTAAATGAAGGATTTACTGAAAAACCAGGGAAAAAAAAATGTCTTCGAAAACGACAAAAAAAAACTTCAGAAAATTGTGAAATTAGGGAAAGAAGATGCTTTTGTTGTAGACTATAAACCTACACATAGCGCCCTAAACCTGATCAGGGGCTGTTTCCTTTGAGTTTACTTTGTTTGAGCACTAAAATTTATGGTTCAATTACCGAACTTCTTTTGCTTCTTTGGGTAGATATCTCATCACGCCTTAGAGAGATCGTCTCTCCACAACAGAAAAAAGGTAAAATAAAAATTTAGGGTTTCTTTGATTTTCTCAAATTAAGAACTTCCCTTATATATATCTTCAATAATACTCAGAGGAAAAAGCACGTTGATTCATGAGACATATGCAAATTTTATCATAAAATATTTATCACCGATTAAGTAATTGATAAGAAGATAATATCTAACTGTTTGAATTAAGTTAGAAAAATGAGATCTAGTTCTGAGTTTATACCGAACACTCTTTCTTTTGAGCAAGATTTCCATTTTTTAATAGACGGAAATATGGAAAGAGAGAGATTACCGCTAAAATCGTGGTGCAGAAGTTGCAGTGGACATAGCAAACACGCTCAGATGATAAATCCATAGACATTTGTAACTTGTGGCTTCTCTTCAATGGTATCTTTCTTCTTGTTTGGGTTATATGAAACTTTTATTTATGCCAATGAGATCGAGGAAGGAACTATTTGATCTTGGAAGAATAAATTAAAGAAAAGGCAAGCAAAGAAGAGAGGAAGAAGGATAGAGAGAGAGAGAGAAAGATGGGTGGAGGAAGTGTACAAAAAATCTGAAAAGACTAATGGGGTTTGTTTGGAGAGGAAGAGAGACAAGTGGGGACTACACTACAATGTTCTTCCATTTTTACTTACAGATTTCTTTTCTTCCGATAAGTAAGAGAGTTAAATACTCAATAATAAAGTGAATATTCGCCCGTGTAGTTTTTTCCCATATACATCTTTGATTCATTTTGTCTGACAAAGATATATATATATATCAGTCATCAAATAGTTTTTAGAGGGTAAATTAGATATAGAACTTAGTGATGAAATTATAATTTTTAAAAAGTCAAAAATTTTGACCAAAAAGTTAAATTTTGCATGGTTTGAAGAATTTTTTATTCGTGCGTTATCATGTTATTTAGTATTAATTATCGCTGGAGAGAGCGCAGGAGAAGCAACTAATTAATTGAACTTATATAAATAGTTAATAATTTTATTTGCTTAAAGCTCGCGAGGAACTATTGTCAATTCATCATAGAAATTAGAAAGTGTAATTGTAATCTTACTTCCACCAAACTGAGATTATATGCATGGTAGTTGAAAGTTATCTGCTAACGAATAAGATTATATAATGTATATATATATCTCCATTTTTGTATTGGATCTGTGGCGCGTATTTGCAACACTGATCGAATAATCCATTAAAACTTAAAACCCCTCACTTTTAGAAAAATATCCGTTCATATATCAGCCGGATTTTGTTTCAAACATTTTAACCTCCGGAGTATTTGATAGTTGTAGTTTATGAAAGAATACGCGAGGCAAAGAAATGTTTATATTCTAACTGATAGACTTTTTTGACGATTGATGTATCATATCCATTCACCAAATGTAAGTGTCCATAAGTATATGACATCACGAGAGTTGTAGTTTATGACAGATATGCAAGTCAACGGAATACATATATTTATATTGATAAACTTTTTGGAAGATTTATGTGTCATTCACCAAATGAAGGCGTCGTCCTAAAAGTGTATATATATATGACATCATAAAAATGATCATAGGAGTTGTTTTTCATTACTTATTTGCTAAGCGATCCATAATGCACAATCTCTTCCACTATTAAATTTTTAAAAAATTCAACAACATTTATCATTATGGAAATTACTGTATACCATATACATAAAGTGATAATTATTTTACAAGATAGTTCATATTTCTTTGTAAATTTTATTTAGAAAATTTTTTATGTTTGTCAAACAAAACTTCCATCTAATTTTTTTAATCCAACTTTTATCAGGTAAGAGAATATTGACAAATTAAGAATAATGTTGTTATCCTAATCTTTTTTTTTATAATGGAAGATGGTAAAATAAAATTTAGCTATTTCTAACAAATTTGAGAGACGAGAAACTTAAATCTCGTGAGAATTAGTAATCATAGTCCCACGAAATCGACATGCATTGGTTCTTAACCCGCTATTTTCTACAACTATCCGCACGATCGTATTTGGCGCTTGAATTTATAGTTTTTTGGAGTATATAAAAAATCTATTATGCAAAAAAGTATTCTGTCACAGAAATTTTTTTTTTTTGGGTACTGTTACCAAAGTATTTTAAAATAATTTTAAGATTTTGAGTATTGCAATAGGGCAAATATCACAAAATGGCACTATTGCTATATCAATCTCCTTTATAAAACTAGCGTCTTCTCAGTAAAAAGTTGTACATTCATAAATTCCCATGTCATGTTGACTTGAGAACTCGTAGGCTGAGACGAGACAGCCTAGACAATACTGTCAATACAAACAAATGCTGTAGAAAGCTAAAGGGAACTTGCCAAGGAATGTGACCAAGCATATCCTTTTAACTATTTATTTGGATAGACTTGCGCTCTACGCCCATAAGTTGGAGACCCCGCTTATCTGCAAAACAGTCGTTTAGAAGTCGCCAGGTTATCGGCAACATGATGTGACCAACAGCGACGGCTAGACAGCATAGCAACTTGTTTGCTTCCGGTATAATTAGAAGTATTGCCAACATGTCGTGAGGTTTCTCTTTAGGTCGATAGGGTTTCGTTTCCTCCAGCTCTAGGCTTGTGCAGTCCAAAGCCATACTGAATTTAACAGTACGACTTAGCATCCCTGATACCTTGTTGTGTTTTTCCGCTTTCAAAAAGCGAAAAGACATGACGTACATCGGGATTTTTAAAATGTCGTCTGAGATTACCATCAAATCTGATTCCGAAAGAAATTTGTGGTGGCTTAGATTTATTTATGTAAGATTATGCAAATGAAACCTGTGTATATAACTGTTGATTGACAAGAATACAACTATATAAAAAAATCATGTTGATCGGCTAATTACAAGAGACAATTGAGAGACTGATGAAGTGATGAGAGTGGCAGAGAGGACAAAACTTGATTTCAGATTAGTTGCACATAACTGGTTCTTCTTTCGCCATTTCAATGGACAATGCGATCTATCCATTTTCCAAAAGGTCAAAATGAACTCATATATTTCATTAGACACATATTTAACTTTCTTTAAGAAATGGAACAGATTCAGAGTGGTATCTTTTGATTGATTCAACAGCATCAACTGCAATAGTTTCTTCTTCAGGATAATAAGCAATCGGATCAGATAAATGCGGTTCTGGAGTCTTCAGCACGCCTTCGAGCATGGCGTGGAGGCAGTACGCTGCATATGTTACGTGATACCCGCCTTCTTGCACCATAAGCAACCTTCCATGGCTGTGCTCCTCTGCCACTCCCCTCATTATCTTCCCAATCCTTCTGTATCCATTCATCGTCAGGCTTTGTCTCCCGTTTGGATCAAACTGCAAACACAACAGTAAAAAAAAAGTGGTTATCCGTGAGTCCATGAAATTCTAACCATCAGGCAAACTAGACATCAGCATCTCTAGCCAGAGCCGTACCTACTATGTATTAAAAAAGGCTTTTGCCACAGGCCCCTAGTGAATATAAGCATTTTGGGGCCCCAGTTCTTTAGAAATCTAATGTAATCTAATGGCTAAGAAGATAGGTTTTGGTCTTACTTGTACCAGGTTCAATTCCATTATTAGTCCATATTAGTTTTTATTTTTTGGAATTAAGCATTTTAAAGAAAATTTATATAAAAAATACCACTATTTTAAAATTTGCCTTAAGCCCCACCTCACCTAGGCACGGCACTGTCTCTAGCACATGTTTACACCCAAACCAATCGCTTTAAGCTAAAGAGCCTTAAAAGAGACCACTCGGTAGCGTGATAAGAAACAGAGAGAATAATCAAAACTACAAATGAAGAACAAAGAACAAACTAAAGCAAAGGAACCAAAAGTAAAATGTTAGGGTGAATTCTAGAGCACTCTAAACTCTTCCAATGCCAAGCCAGTTCCCAAATTGTAGACAACCCGTTCCCCTTTGATTCATCTTCAGTTAATACGAATTCCTTTATCTATCTTCTGCTCACTGAATGTTATGACGTGGCTGATGCAAGAGTTGCACTCTTCCAACTTCTTATCAAGACTTATCATGGCACTCGTACATAAGCTATTTTACCCGTAGCCAAGACAACTACTTGTGAAAAAAAACTAGCAGATATATCTGGTCTGAATATAAGGTCCCATGACCCTAAGCAACTATACCAAACTGTGATCAATGAAGTTTCTAATGGATTACTGAAACTGCAGACTCTGTTAATAGTCAACCACAAAAGATAACAAACACACTTGCAATAGAGCTAAATTTGACTGCAAAGAGGATATGCTGACTGTGGTTAGATAGTTTACATGTTTTTGGGGGCAAACAAAGAGAGAACTTACCGCGCTGGAGTCTTGACCAACAACCAGAACAACCATATCGGGTCCAAACCTTCTAATTGCAGGAACCACCAGCTCAGTCATGGCGTATTCATAACCCTTGTCACCCGTGCCATTAGGTAACGGAACATTGAGGTTGTAACCCAACCCCACATCTTCACCAAGTTCATCAATGGACCCTTGCTGCGGGTGAGACGATCCCCACGACCCGTGGTTCATATGGAGCGACACCGTAAGAACCTTATCGGATCTATAAAACCCTTCAGCTGTGCCATTACCGTAGTGCACATCGATGTCAATAACCGCAACTCGTGAACAACATCCGGAGTTCAACGCCAGCTTCACGGCAAGAGCGGCGTTGTTAAGGAAGCAATATCCATCAGCTTGAGAAGGCTGTGAGTGGTGGCCTGGTGGGCGTACCAGAGCATATGCTATCTTCCCATGGCTGTCAAGAACGTGCTGCATTGCCGATAGAGTAGTCCCAGCTGCAAGAAGTGCAGCTTCCCACGAGCCTGGGCTCATGAAAGTACCTGGGGCGATTTCACGCCGTTCTCCTGATTTATCTGTCTCCAATAGTTTGTCTATATATTCTGTGCAAAGGAACAGAGCGTAGATTAGAAAGCAGAGATGACACATAGACCAGAGTCGAACTCGCTTGCCAAATCGAGAAACTAATGTTTTCATAAAGTCTCTTCCTTTCTGCCTCTAAGCGATCTACGTGAAGTGTGAAACATTAGAAGCTCCGAGACGACAGCGGGACGACCGGGAAACCAATTGACATGGGGAGCGATGGGACCACGTTGGAGAATCGAAACCATGTTCCTGACGCGGTCGGCGTTCTCCGGGTGTTTCTCCAATACGTCGAGGAACCCGGGATCGAGTCCGGTGTCGAAGACACCTTCGACGGCGTCGTGTCGGAGCATTCCTTCGTGCCAGAAGACATCGACGCCATCGCTTTGGGGTTTGAACATCTGGTCTGAGCTGAGCATAATGGAGGACGATGGAGTAAAGTCACAGTCTCCTTCGAATGACAAACTGCAAAGATTTTGATATTTCTCATTGGGCCCAATAATACTAATTTGGACCCATTGTTTCTCCTTATGAAGGCTTTTTAAGAATAATTTGGGCTGTGAGCACAGCCCAATAAGCCTGACCTGTTAATGAGGCAAAGCGTTATTACGAAACTTTTTGTTGGTCGTAGTTAGTTTTATTAGGAAAGTGAGTGCAAGAAACAGAGCATTTACGGTTTGTGGACCATTGGCGAATTTGCCCCATTTCCCACGCTGAAAAATGACTTTGAACATTCCGCAGTCCACCCCATGTGACGACTTGAAAAACAAAAACACAAGACTTTTGGATTGGAAGACGAAAGCAGAAAGAAGAATCCTCAAACCTTTAGGGGTAATATTGTAATTATACCAAACGACCCACAGTCAACTCTCACTCTTGTGCATCCTCATCATCATCTTGCTATAAAGCTCAAAGCCACAAAAATTCCCCAGCCATGTCAATTGGCTAGTGAGAGATTCTGGTAAAAGAAATGGGATTCGAGCTCAAGTCTTGCTGCCTCTTCCTCGTCTCTCTTCTCACTCTTACTCCCTTGGCTTTCTCCGAGATCTTCTTAGAGGAGCGTTTCGAAGGTGAAGTATCACAAGTCTTTTCTTTTTTTCCGGGGAAACAAAACAATCGGTTTGAATCTATTGCTTCGTAGATTTTAACTTATTTAGGACGGTTAAGCCAAACCCAGTTCTCTCAATCAGAATCTATTGGGCTTTCCTTTTCTGGTTAATATAACGATTACATAAGATTCTGGATTTCCCCCCTTTTTTGGCTTTCTATTTATAGACTTTTGCAATTAACTTAGTCAAATGTGTTCAGGTGGATGGAAAAGCAGGTGGGTCTTATCTGATTGGAAAAGAAACGAAGGAAAAGCCGGAACCTTTAAGCACACCGCCGGTAAATGGCCCGGAGATCCTGACGATAAAGGTAATTCCTTTCGTCCTCCCTTTAACCTTATACTAGTTGCATTTTCAGAATAAGAGATAATATTAATCTCTGTGCTCTCTGCTTTCATGTCTTGTCCTGTGATCTTTCGCTATGCTGCAGTGTTTTAGTTATTATATATGTTCTGTCGCTGCAGCGATTTGTGTCTTTTGTTCTGTGGAAAAAGGCATGGAGTTCGCTAGTGTATTGGCTTTGATCTTTGAAGTTGACCTCTGAGTACATAGGATCTTTGTTTGTGTTTAGGTATTCAGACCTATAATGATGCCAAGCATTATGCGATTTCCGCAAAGATTCCAGAGTTTAGCAACAAAAACCGGACACTTGTTGTCCAGTACTCTGTCAAAATTGAACAGGACATTGAATGTGGTGGCGCTTACATCAAGCTCCTCTCTGGCTATGTTAACCAGAAGCAGTTTGGTGGTGATACTCCTTACAGGTAATCTTGTGCCTTATATACCTCAATGTCTTTTTCTTAGTGAACATCAGTGCCTAGAAGGTTATATGCAATCTTACTCAAGTTGCCTTGGTTTGGTTATATTCTTGTTGCTATGAAGCCATAGTGGAAAGAACTATGAAAGTGTTGATTTAGTTTGTCCCAGGAATAGGTTGAGATGTTTTTTGGATGCAGTGAATTAATGAAAATGATTGATTAAATGTTCATGCGTTTTACTATAAGGTCTTCACTCGATGCTGTGTATGGAGATTCTCATTAGTGCTTCTTTTACTATGCAGTCTAATGTTTGGACCAGATATATGCGGCACACAGACGAAGAAGCTTCATGTTATTCTTTCATATCAGGGACAGAATTATCCAATCAAAAAGGATTTGCAATGTGAAACAGACAAATTAACTCATTTCTATACATTTATTCTGCGGCCTGATGCTTCTTACAGCGTTCTGGTTGATAATAAAGAGAGAGAATTTGGCAGTATGTACACAGACTGGGATATCCTTCCTCCGAGGAAGATAAAAGTTAAGAATGCAAAGAAGGTAACTATTTGGGTGCTCATAAGGCTTCTAAGAGCCTTTCTTAAATGCTATGTCAATTGCTAAACCAAACGTTTGCAAGATTACATAGACTTTTCCTGAGATAATCACACTTTACTTAGCTACTATCACTCATGATGAGAAAGATAGTTAGATGGATTACGGTTTGTATCTGACCTCACATATGCAGTTACACTACATTCCTTTCGTCTTTACCTTGATAGATTTAACTGATCTATTTTTTTTTTCCTGTTGCAGCCAGTGGACTGGGATGACAGAGAATATATCGATGACCCCGACGATGTCAAACCCGAGGTAACTTGTTTAGAAACATGGTAGAAATATAGAAAATACTATATGTACTGAGAGGAAGCTATTCAGTTCACATGCTGTTAATTCTTCTTAGTTTGATTCAGGCAATTGATTCTTTCTTTCGTTTGTGACCAGGGTTTTGATTCGATTCCGCGCCAAATCCCAGACCAAAAAGCTAAAGAGGTATGTACTGTTAAAGTGGACTCTTTAATTGATTGCTTTATAGTTGTGTTTTAGTAGTAGTCTCAGAGATCCATCATTTTTTCTGTCCTATATCACCGTAGATTCTAATTTATGATCTTTTTTTGGAACTCATTGGTTTGTGATAGTGTTGTTAAGCTTTATGTCTTGTTCCTTCTTTTTAGCCTGAGGACTGGGATGAGGAAGAGAACGGTCTCTGGGAACCCCCAAAGATCCCAAATCCTGCGTACAAAGGTCCTTGGAAAGCAAAGGTACTTGATTTAACAGTCATCAAAGGTTATAGATTACCCACTTCTTCTTCTACACCATTTGACAATTTATTCTACTGCAGAAAATCAAGAACCCGAACTACAAGGGAAAATGGAAGAACCCCTGGATCGATAATCCAGGCATGTTTCTGTGTATATAATGTGTTATTTGCGTTTTGGGCTGGATTACTTCTTGTTGATGCTAATCTTGAGCTTCTCGGTTTTCCTCAGAGTTTGAAGATGATCCAGATCTTTATGTTCTGAAGCCTATAAAATATGCAGGCATTGAAGTATGGCAGGTAAGTTCTAGATCTTTCTTTAAATTTTGTCCCATTTTAACTATTAATATAATCACTTCACACCAGATAGTGATATAATAGTCAGAGGTTTTACATTTTTACGAATATATGCAGCTTTGCCACTTAGACCGTGCAAAAATTTTTAGTGTAGAACTTTCGCGATTAACACAAAACAAAAAGAAACTGGAAATATAAGATAAAGATCCATTATGTTAGACGAGGGTTAAAGCTTAATCTACTGCAGCTGGATTGAGAAATTGATGTTATTACTGCAGGTGAAGGCTGGTTCAATATTTGACAATATCTTGATCAGCGATGACCCGCAATATGCAAGGAGCATCGTGGATGACTATTTTGCTCAGCACAGGGAGGTATATTTCTCCAAGCTTTTGGATATCTTTTCGCTTCTCTTCGGATAAAGTTAAATTCAAGCTTTTCAATCTGACACATGTGTAGTAATTGCAAACGAGAATTTCTGCATGCTTTTATATAGAAACTGTCTTGTTAGTAAACTGATATGATATGCATATATACTCGGCCATACACACCAGTCTGAGAAGGAGTTATTTGCGGAAGCTGAGAAAGAAAGAAAAGCTAGAGAAGATGAGGTTCGTAGTTTAGAAACAGAGTTCTTGTTTGCTTTTCAAAAAGTCTCTATATATCCACTGTATCTCAATCACGAGCATGGCCATACAAATCGATAATTACAGGAAGCTCGGAAAGCACGGGAAGAAGGGGAGCGTAGACGGAAGGAGAGGGATCACCGGTATGGAGATAGGAGGAGGCGTTACAAACGGGTATAGTGTTTCTTCTTCGTAACTCTGTTATATCTGAAAAGAAAAAAAGTGAGTGAACATGTTAGAAATGGAACTTCGTTTTGTTTTGCAGCCCAATCCACGTGATTACATGGATGATTACCATGTAAGTAGTTTCCTATCTCAACCACGTAAATGGTTTATGCATTTTTCTGGTCATGAAAGATCTTTAATTGTTCTGAAAATGGTTAAAATTTATACGAGTCTGATCTTCGTGTAGGACGAGCTGTAAGGCGCCGTGGTGGGCATTTCGGCAATGAGAAACCAATAAATGCAAGTATTAATGGAAATGTGAGATATGTAGAGCACTGGGAAACTATTTGGTTGTCTTGTGTGATTGTAATTCGTAACCTTTTTTGGGGGTAACCGTCGGTATTCATTTAATGTATTTGTGGCACAAAAATGGTTACATTTTTGGATAATGGCAAACATATTACCAAAGTTTACGTCGCGTCTAATCTTGAACCTTTTGTACTGATTTGAACATTCGACAATTTACGCTGGAAGTTGGGTCTACAAAATAGCTTGTGTCGTACGTAACTCACACAAACCTTCACCCATAATCTTGAATTTGTCACTACCAGTACTACTATCTTCAAATTAAGATGAATCTATTCTCATCGATTTGATAACAATCTCACATCAAACACATTCCCTGATGGTAAGGAATGTTATCGAAGGATGGGAACAGAGCAACTCCAAAGGAACCAAACACCGTGAGAACTCTCAATAACATAGACGTCCCCATGTGTAGACACATCTAATTGCACATTCATATGAGGAACATGTAGCGTAAACTCTGAAAAAATCACAAGCTGAAGCATCAAACTCACATCCAATCTGGAACTGAATTGGCTGAAAGGAAAGGCTAAAAGCAACCAAGTTGGGTTGGTCCAGTGGTGAAAGGAGTGCTAGTAGCCTCCCACCACCCGAGTTCAATTCCGCTTGACCACCGGGGTATTCACATGGATTCTCCGGCCCCTTCAGACCACCAATATCAGAAGGGCCTTTAAGTGGAGGCTTAAAAAACTCAGGTCCGGTTTCGGCCAGTGGGCTAGTCGGCCTGCACTTAGTGGGCCAGATACTGAAGTAAATCNAAAAAAAAAAAAAAAAAAAAAAAAAAAAAAGGCTAAAAGCATCTAAGGTAGAGAGAGAGAGAATAGTTATAGACAGAGTAAAAAGACTTGCTCGTTTTCGGTTTAGTTCAAACGCTAAAAGCATCTTCATTGCTTAAGACTTACGAGATTTAAAAGAGTTACTCCAAAAATTTAATACTAATATTTTAATATAATTTACTTATATAATGTTTAAAGAAAAATTGAATGTGATTTAAATGCTGGTTAAATGTTTTCAACTTAATAACAAGAACAGTTCTGCTTTTTTTCTTAATCATTAAATAAATAATAAGTGAGCAAAGGGTTAATCAGTATTATTAGGTATGATAAATACGTTTGGTTTTGGAAATCCGTTAGAAAGTTTTTACAGTTTGTTGTCATTTATCCAAACTGCTGTCAAAATTCACTATATTTTCTTGTAGTAGTAATGTTATATGATGTATCCTCAACTAGCTAGTGTTTAATAACAGATAGTATAAAATTATAAACCAAGACAATCATTCAATTCTGTAAATCCCCAATGCTAATTGATATCACTAGTTTTAATCGAAAAATACGGTACTGGAGACCAACGAAAATCACACACATAATTTGCCGGATTTGGATCGCAAGAGTAGCTAGCATTATTGGATCATAAAGTCTGATAACCAGATTTTTTTTATATATTAATTTTTTTGTTTTGTGTTAAAAGGGCCTTGGAAAAACAGGCCTTGAGTTCCGGTAAATAAATAAACTTATTGGATCGGAACTGACTGTATTGTTTTTCGTTTATGACAAATCGTCCGGTGCTGCTATTCTACCTAACTGATGAAGGTCATTCATCTATTTGTGTCCCTGTTGGTAAACAGTGAAATATATATTAGTGATAATTTATTCGGTGAAAACGTATACGAAAGTCAAAAGAAATTTGAACGCGTTTTATATAATGTTGGCACAAATGTCAAGTGTACCTTTTCCCACTTTGAATGTACGGTTAAGATCACATCAGCAGAGACTTTTGGCAAGTAGAAAATTTCTATTGACTCGATACGCATTAAAGTCGTTATCACTAGACTTTTGTTTGTTTGTTCTTTAGTGGTTCGTTTAATCTGGAACGTCCTTAACATTCATAAGAAAAAGGATTTTACTGAATTAACTATGAAATTAGTATTCAATTGATATAATATTAATTACGGAAAGTCTGAAGGCGATGGTGCACGGTGCATCTGAAGAGCTTTTTGATACGTAAGTGGAGCACTCATGATAAGCGAAGTTGTCTATTAAAGTGTTAACCCTAACTTTTATAATGTGACACACACCATTGGAATCCAATGACTGCCGTAATATATATATATATATATATATATATATATATATTTTTTTTTTTTTTTTAT
>OVBI01000327.1:0-89459 GCA_900406495.1 Sisymbrium altissimum | reverse complement strand
TATTTTAGCAATTTTAAAAGATATGCATTAGTCTAGTAACTTTCCAAGATTAAATATAAGCCTTTGAACATAAACACCTTTTGTAAGACGGTTTGTATGAAAGTTTATAGAGCGAAGGATAAAAGATAGAGAAAAAATCGAAAAAATTATCTTTCAAATGAGGAAATTCTTTTAATTCTACTGTTAAAACTGGTCATTCTTCTTTTTCATTGATTATTTTCACAAGTTGTTGACAATCTAATTTAGAAGATATTGACACAAAGTCGATTCGAAATAAGGCTCCACAGTACATAGTAAAACAGCAAATTCTGCATTATTAAACAGAGACAAAATCCGGTTTGTACTAGAGGAGCCGTAGATCATCCTCCCATCTTCAGATTCAAGGATCAAACCAGTCCCACAAAATTCGTTATCTTTGTACTACAAGGAATCAAACTGACACTATGATATGTGATGTGACTTTCAGTTACTTAGTCGGGATTCTTGTTAAGTACCTTTTCCTTCATAACTTTTGGAATAGTTTGTGCAAGTCTCCAGTTTTCAACCTCTTGAATCAAACTAAACTGGTAAAGAAGAGATTAGATGTTTACATAAATTTAAGGAAAAAAAGAATAAAAGTAAAAGACATGGTAACATAATGTTGGACCAAGATTTGACACCAAATCTCTCCTGCCATAAAGTTCAGTTAACCGACTCATACAAGTTGGGCCTAGGCATACATATCTCATACTACGGCCTAGTATCTCATTATCTGGCCCAACTGACCCAGTTATTTTAATCATCATCGAACTATCAAGTCCGCAAGCTCGCGGCCGTTACCAAGCCACACGTGCTTTTGAGGGAGTCAAAGGAGGTTAAGATCTCCTCGTATCTTAGACTCGTGTGAACGTGAAAAGAGATCAAAAGCAAGAAATGTGGACTGCACGTGTAACAACAAACTTACTTTAACTTCATGTTTCTTATAAGTTAAGTTCGCAATCGTATTTACTTGGGACGGAACTTGTCACTTCGTAAGGTAGCTCGAGCCATGGATATGCCTCACTTAATCTAATATGATCTTCCTCCTCCCATTGACATAGTCTCGGTGTAAACCAGATGATGGGCCATCACAAAGGTGGAAACTTTCAGTGGTCGGATCAAATCTTGAACACGAGAAAGGTTCAGTGAGACACACTTGGCGGGCTATCAAGATTGAGAGAAGTTTGAGATAAAAGATTAAAGATCGAAACTTTGAATAAGGGAGATCTAAAAAAGTGGGGAATTCAAACGAAAAGATGTGATCTTTAGCGATAAGAAGGTGGGAGGAAACGAAGGGAACGTTGACTTGAAACGGAAGAATCGGAAAAAGTTAGCTGTGAATAATTTAAAGATTTGGCTGCCGTTGCTGGGTATAAAGAGAAAACAGCAGCATAATAACCGCTGGACCACTTCTACTAACTGTATAGGTACTCGAAACATATATATATATATATATAATATTTGAAATTAAAACGTTTTTTTAACCGAAACTAATCCGGAACCGATAGGATCCGAATCGAGACCGAATCGAAATAGCTTTGGTATCTATATGGATATATAATGTATATAATCGAAATACCCGGAGTTGATCGGTTCTTACCCAAAACCAAACATATTCGAATGTCCAGGGCTATTAGTCACGACTTAACACTAATTTTCTAATTTTACTCTTTAATTAAAACGACGATGAAGAAGACTTCCACTTTGGTTCGGCTGCTCAAGTAACATCGTTGATGATGGAAGTTGATTTTGATTTCGACAGTATCAATAAATTAAATCATATTAAAAGCATAATTAAGAGAATCCTGACGATTTCTATTAATAGGAAAGACATTTTCATCGTTGATATCTTATTTAATTATATAAACTGTAATTTTCAAGAGACCTACAGATGATATATATAATGAATTCAAATTAATCACTCGTGGTTATCTTANTTTTTTTTTTTTTTTTTTTTTTTTTCTCAACAATACTCATTGTCTTACGGACATAAATAAGAAATAACCTTATAAATGCTAGTCTACATCAAACAGAAGTACTTTGAAATTGAATAGAGGTTTTGTCCGGTTGGAAAATAATCAATGTACATTAACCTGTTGTATATTTTTCTTATTTCGACTTAGGAGGTATCCATTTATTGATTTAGAAATCTGTATAGAATTTATAAATCTAGATAAAATATTCTGATTTCCAATTCTAATAATAAATATGTATAAATATGAGGATTTCCCTTCGAATTTTAGTCTTTGTATTTTTAACAAATAAATCCACTCAAATCCACTTAGAGGGTGTTATTCATTTATTGATTTAGAAATCTGTATGAGATTTATAAATCTAGGTAAAATATTCTGATTTCCAAATCTAATAATAAATATGTACAAATCCGAGGGTTTCCCTTCGGATTTTAGTCTTTGTATTTTTAACAAACAAATCCACTCAAATTCATTATAAAATCAAATCCATAAATAAATCTGTATGATTGAATAACACATGATTTTAATTAGGATTTATAAACCATAAAACCAATAACACATAATTTTAACATGGATTATAAAATCATGAAACCAATAACACTGGATTTCATTCAGATTTTCAAATCCATTAAAATAGATAAACCAATAACCCCAACTTAAATTCATTATAAAATCAAATCCATAAATAAATCCGTATAATTGAATAACACATGATTTTAATTAGAATTTTATAAATCATAAAACCAATAACACATGATTTTAACATGGATTATAAAATAATGAAACTAATAACACGGGATTTCATTTAGATTTCCAAATTCATTAAAATACATAAATCAGTAACCCCTTAATACTTTTATTTGTGGTAATAATAAGCTAAAAGTAGAAAAGAAAATTCTGGGACCGCATTAGTACATTCAAAATCCGGGTTTAGTCAAACTAAGCTCGTTAAGAAGAAATTGTTTTAGATGTTTATATAATTTTTTAACAGAAAGGAAAAGACATACAAGAACATTACATCGCATTAAAGGCACACTTTTTCTTTCAAACCCACTTAGAGAGGGGAAGGAAGAAAGAAACAAAGAACAATGTATGAAACTACAAGGTAACTTTCAGATGCTGAGGTTCTCTTTGAGCATACCTTTGAGCGGATGGAATGTGCCTATGATCTTGCCACCAACATCTGGGAATGTCTCGCATCCAAGAAGAGAACTCACATTGCCTGTTCTATCAACTTGAACGGGATACTTAAGAAGATGACCTGTCATCTCTGTAACCTCTTCTGCTGCATACTGTCTCCAATTCAGCTCACTTAATTGCCTAACTCGTCTCACGCATTCCATGTTCTCTGGTTCCTCGAAACCTTGCTCTAGAAACCCTAGATGTTCTGCCCACAAGGACATTCTGTATCCAAAAATCTGCAAGAAGTTCGAGAATTTACAACAAAACCATGTCTTAAGCGACACAGATATAAGAGAAAATTTGAAGAATAAGATATGTATCTTGCGGACCAATTACATGAAGCCCATGCAGCCGAAGGGAGAATTCTCTAATGGTAGATTGGTGGATTTATGGCTTTTCATCATTATAATGAAAGTCTTAAAGTTTTCTTACCTGACCACGAGGACGAGAACCTTTTTTAGCCCATGAATGGTGTGGTTGATACCCTCCCATGGCGATTTCAGTGTCTCTAGTTCCTTCCAAGGATCTCTCGTTGATATTCGCGGAACCAATTAAGACAAACTCATCATCCACTACCATGCCTTTGGAATGAACATATATCATGAATCTCCGACTCTTCAAAGCTTGCACCTAGATTAGTTTGTTTTTTCAATGTAAGAACGAGGCCATTAAGGGGAAATGGAAGATTTCAACAAGAGTCATGTACCTGTGCATTTTTCATAGGTGGATTCCGATGATTATTCACGCTAGCTGTAGTTACATCAGCAACCTCTCTGGTTCCAAGACAGAAGAAGTTCAAAAAGTCTTGTGGCTCAAACTGACCATCAAGTTCAACTTCCACAAGTGCCTCGTAGATAGTTTGATACATCATTTTCATGGTTTTGTACTGCATAGATGATGAAAAGTTTACAGTTTAAAGAATGCAAGATTGTTGCTCAAGATAATTAAATACTCCCTCCGTTTTCAAATAGTTATCGTTTTAGAGATTTTTTTTTGTT
Source organism: Sisymbrium altissimum (assembly GCA_900406495.1). NCBI lineage: Eukaryota > Viridiplantae > Streptophyta > Magnoliopsida > Brassicales > Brassicaceae > Sisymbrium > Sisymbrium altissimum. The sequence goes on along the minus strand of OVBI01000327.1, from coordinate 85,288 downwards.
TTCAGTTAGTTGTTGTTTTCAATTTTTAATGCAAAATTTATTATAATTTATTTTTTATAATTATTTTTATTATGCAATTTGATTTATTATTGGTTGAATTATGTTTAGGTAGATAATTAATGATGTTTTTATATTTGAAAACTAACAAAATTAATAATTTCTTAATTTATGTGTATAACCTTAAAAGAACGACAAGTATTCGAAAACAGGGGGAGTAATATTTAGCAAGCAATGGAAAAAGTATTTACCTGCCAGTAAAGAATTTTCTGCATAAACAAACTTGTTGGATCACCTTCTGGCCACATTGGAATGACAATATAAGCAGCAAAAATTTCCCTTGCTCTTATTTTATTAGCAATCTTAAGCGCGATTTCCATAGGGATTAGATTATAAGCACCTGAAATTCCAAAAACTCCTTGTTACATTGTTATTGCATGCGTTAATTGAAATGCCTTCAAAAGCTCACAGTTACTTACCAACTTTCTTATGTGAATCCCAGTTGAATGATGATCCAAAAAAATATTGGTTCTCAATGTAGATAAAATGCTGAGCAGATCGTATGGCCTTGACATAGGCAGAGTGTATACTCTGGTCTATGAGTAGATTCTTCCCACATAGAAGATTCTATTCACACGCATATATATATATAATCAGTAGAGAGTAGTAACATATTTTTCGATTTGGTGAGTAGTAACATTGGTGGTAATTAAAGATGACAAGTTTTAAAGTGTTCAGAGTTTGTCCTTACACTTCCAGTAGCGTCCTTTGGATCTGGAAACCCGTTGACTGAGCTTGAATCAATTGAACGGAAAACCTAAAGAGATTTAGTTCATGGCATGAAATTAGATTAACTTATCCTTTTGTTACAAACACATATGACTATAGTGCATTCTGAATTACCTGAACATGCCAAGACTCTGGATCATTCTCATCAGCAGAATAAGCTTCTGATAGTCCCATGATGTCAGAAATTCTGTCAATCTTAAGCAAAGCATCTTCAGAAGACGATCTATGTTTCCAAATTCTGTGACGTTTCTCTGAAGCCTTTAGCCAGCGTTGTTCAAAATTAGCAAGGATGTCATATGCAGCTGGACCATCAATCTTGCTGTGCAGATCATGCCACGGTTGTCTTGGTCCATCATCCGCAGTACCGGTCTAATATGGAAAATATTATTTACAGAGATGAAGAATAGTCGTATCTAATTTCAAAATTGAAACCAAACAAAATGGTTACCTTAAAAGTTGCGTTGTGGAAGTCGCCTGTATGGAGTGTCTTTAACGTCGTAAAGAGAGGATGCTTAGGAGTATCAAAACGTCCTTTGCACACGTCTAGCCCTCCAACAAACGCTATGATCTTTCTTCTGTTCTGAGCTGCATCAGCATCTACAATCACAGTTTTTTGATGATGTGTGTAGATAGATTCAACTTCCTGATCATCACAATGACGTTCATATTTTCAGATGATTAAGCTATACATATATACAAGAGTTTGAAGCAGTAACGCAGTAACTATTGAGTATCTTACTGTTTTTTTAACGAAGCTGTGATGACTTTTCTCAGCTGATCTAGGACAAACAATAACTTGCACCGACGAGTCCTTGAAAAAATGGCGAGTCTCCTCATCGCTTGTCTTCATAGCTCCGTGCTGCATACGACATGCATCAGTTTCGTAGAACAACACAAGGATTGTTCCTTCATTTAGTAGAAACATCACAAATGATCTAAGTTAAAAATAATCAGTTGTGAATGGAAATAAAAGAGGAAAGCTGCCAAGTGACCATGGACTAGTCCGGTAAATTGTAGAACACGTTAGTATTAAACCCTTTTTGCTCTACCAGAATGCATGTCAATCTACTATCATTATAGTTTGTAAGACATCGGACACTTACGTTTATGTACCCCGAAAAGCTCCTTGAAAATGGATCATCCCACACCAAAACCAACACTCTAACACCTTCTTTAGATTTGTCTGTAAGCAAATCCCCTAATGTACCATCCGTAGGATCATTATTACGCCGAACCAGCCGAACCGGATGGTTAACTGACCAGCCAGTGATATAAACCAACCTCCTTGCCTGTCTAATCGCATCAGCTATATCCTCCCAGCACTTTCCATGCCTATACTGCATCCCACCATCGAGATCTACACTCGGAAGTGTCCCATCATCAACATGAGCATCTTGATACAGAGTAACTCTACCGCCTTTCCGCAAAGGAAAGTATGTCCTTGGAACTCCTACACACTCATTACCAAAACCAACACCCATTTTGTAAAGTCTCATCCTCTCAACTGGAGTGTATTGAATAGACAGACTCAACACAGCATCCTGTTTACAAGGCTTCCCACTACTGTTAAGTATCGGAAAATCCCCTTCGATCCTATTCCCTGAAGACAACTCCTCGGTTGGGATTTCAAGAGCTCCTATGAATTTTGATCCAAATCTGTCGCTATCTTTGACCACAAACTTAACTTCCGCAGCACGATGAGCAACCGGTACATCGAAATGCTGCATCCACACAGGATTCTCGTCGTTGCTGATCACATAAGTTGTGCCAATCTTTGCATTTGAGATAGATATATTCACGTAAGGATCACTTGTACTGTTCTTCCGATACCTCCGGAGCCGATCCATGTTAGGAAGATTTTTAGCTCCCTTAACCCAAATGTCTAAGTTACCATGTAACAATTCTCCCCTCACAGACACGCTACTTGAGCTTGACCCTTCCATTGACATAGTCTCGGTATAAACCGAATGACAATGCACCAAAGAAAAAGAAACAAAATAAGGAAACTTTCAGTAGTTGGAACAAATCTCGAGACACAAAGAAAAAGTTCTGTCAGACCTTTGACATACAGATTCATATCAAATCTATGAACTATAAGTAGACGAAGGGGGCGTTGACTTAAAACTTGAAAATCAAGTGGCCTGGATATTTTAAGGTTTGTCTGGCGTTGTTGACCCGTTCCATCGACACATACTTCAACATTGGTTCAGACTTCAGCATCAGAATCTTTCTTAACTATGGACGCTAACTTATCAGTAGTGGTCCCAGCACATGATATGATTTACTGTCTTACAAGAAACAACATGATACATGTGGAAACCCTTTTAGTTCAGTGGTTTGACTAAATGTTCATTAATGATTCTTCAGTGATTTTGAAACAAAATATATGAGTTGGGAATGGGCGCGCGCGTTTGAAAGTATGCTCTTTGGAGCTACTTACCATGATTTTGTCAAACTTCCGAAGAACCCAAAGCCCAGGACGTTCGAAAGTATGGTCTTTGGAGCTAATTACCATGATATTGTCAAACTTCTGAAGAACGCAAAGAGGGCTTTGGGTTTACCGAACTTGATTCAGGTTGCTATATGTACATGTTCATGTTTACATTTTAAAACCCATCACGAAAAAGCTCCGTCGAACTGCTAACAAAAAAAAAAGAGCCTAAAGCAACAATGAAGATATTGAAAGTGCAAACACTTTTGAAACATAATTCAAGCTGTTGAAACAAAAGTTGGACATGGAGACTTGAAAACTCGTGACTTAGTCGAGTAATTTGGAGTTGACTTGGAAATGAAACTCTACGAGAATTAATTATTATTGGTGAAGTAAATAAGAGTTAATTCTTGGAAACTCGAGTACAAAATAAATAAAAAACAAAATAGAAGAAGAGTTGAAGTATAATGTATGAGTCATACATGAAAGTCTAACTATTATTGGAGAAGTAAATAAGAGTTATTTCTTGGAAACTCGAGTACAAAAGAAATAAAAAGCAAAATAGAAGAAGAGTTGAAGTATAATGTCTGAGTCATACATGAAAGTCTAATTATTATGGGAGAAGTAAATAAGAGTTAATTCTTGGAAACTCGAGTGCAAAATAAATAAAAAACAAAACAGAGGAAGAGTTGAAGTATGTATAATGTCTGAGTCATACATGAAAGTCTATTTACGGATTACGGTGTGTCACGATCAGACTCGTTGGTGTGTCACGATTGTGACAAAAATAGTGAAACAAGACAGATAGACGACCATGAAAAAAAAGAACTCTGGATGAGTATATACTAAAGATTTGAGTAAAAATTTCCATAATCTACTATCAATTTTCATATCGTCCAGAAAAAGTTAAAAAATATATATAATTAAATAACTTAAAAATTTTAGATATTGAACAATTTTTGAAGCTTTCAACAATTCTCTATTTACAAACTAAAGTTACCTTATCCTCAATGAACCGCCGGCTCTAGTATTATAAGTTTTAATGGTTAAAATTTGCATTTTTCTTCTCTTATGGAGTGTACAAAATTAAGTTGGCTTATCCTCAATGAACTAACGGATATACTATCAGGAATTCTAATGTATAATTGCATTTTTCCTCTTTATGGAGTGTAAACCAGTAACTAATCCTTTCAGTTGTTAGCCTACAATTATTTATTGGGATCTCTTATTTATTACTGAAAGAAATGTTCTAATGAAAGGTTTAGGTTTGGCTGATAGGTACTTCAAGCAATATCAAAGTTTGGTCAGAGCCTGACTATCTCTTGCATTCCGATGTGTCCAGTGTGAATTCCAACGACAGATAATCAAAGCCTTTGTGTGGCTGATCTTATGAACCAGAAAGTGCATGCATGGAGATGGGACGAGATGGTTTAATTTATCCTTTAGAAATGTCTTCAAGCCTTTGATTTGGTTGGAAACTTTGGTTTTTGGAATTTTTTTAGGCGATTTCTAGTGGCTAAAATTTTGTCGTTGGAAACTTTGGTTTTTGCTGGTTTTAGCTGTAGTAAGTGTCCCACCTAGTAGCTGATAAGCTTCGATTTTATGATTTTTAAAACATGAAACTTAACAGAAGAAAAGCCAAGAACACAACGTACTCAAACATTAATTCTTCTCCCATAACCATATCGATAAATTAAGCTCTGACTATAAGCAAAAAAAAATATTAGTATTTTTTGGCAAAGCGCAATTACAGTTTATTACGGGTTTTTTTGTTTTTGTTAAAACCAGATAAAAAAGCTTCTTAAAAGGTAAAAAAAAAAAAGTTTAAGAGAAAAAAAGGTTGGAAATTTACATGAGGATTTACATGATTCTACATTTGCTATCTTTAGATGATTTGCCTTCGTGTCTTGAAGACGCAGACGCTGCAGCTGATGATGGCCTGTGGCTGCTCCTTGGTACCTGTAATAGTCAATTACAATATCTATATTTAACATTCAAAATAAGCAATTGCATTCTAATTACGCTAATGCTCATTATCGTGTGATGTTACAATCACAATTGGTACTTATCAGTTCCCCAAACATGTTAATTTGATATACAAAAACACGCACCAAACATAACTTACAAATTCTGTTTTTTAAGGCTCTACTCTCTCACCTTTTCTCATAATCACTGTTGTATGATATTGCAATGTAATTTACTCATGCAAAAGCTAAACAGATTTTTTGTTCATTACTGCTTTTCGAGAATATTGTTATATCTTCTTCTATCTAATTACACATTTATGAGTGGGAATCAAATACCTGAGGACCAGTGATCAGTCGTGAAGCACCAACACTTGTTGGTGGTTGTGGAGTTGGGTTACTGCATGGGCTCTGGTCCTCAAACTCTTGTTGTTGCAAAGCTATCGCCAGTTGTAGATCAGAGCTGCACAGTAGCATGAAAATCAAACAAATCATAGACATGTTTCGAAAGAAGACGAATCGTAAAAATGTGTCTTATCATCTAACTGTGAAAGAAAGACACAACTGCTGGTAAGAGACATGCGTTTATTGGGAATGAGTTTACCACTGTGTTTCATTCATAATTGGTCCGCAAGATACATATCTTATTCTTCAAAATTTTATGTTGACAGTAGTGAAGTTTAGGTTATGTTGACAGTAGTGAAGTTTTGAAACAACCGGGAATGAATTTATCAGTGGCGAAAGAAAAGTTGGAGGAGGAGATATTTACTAAACCAGCTAGTAAATTGAAAAACACCCATTATTAAACAGAAGCATCTAGATGTAAAACAGTTTTTTTTTTTTTTGAAATTAATTTAACATTCAATTCGAAAAGAAAAAATAACACACGCATTATTGGCATACTTTCATTCAGATCACACTTAGAGAGGTTTCTGGGAGAGGAAGAAAAAACAAAGAACAATGTTTCACACTACAAGGTAACTTTCAGATGGTGAGGTTCTCAACGAACGGAAAGAACGTGCCCCTGATTTTTCCACCAACATCTGGGAATTTCATGAATCCCTCAAGAGAACTCACGTCGCCTTTTCTATCGACATCAACTGGATACTTAAGAAGATGACTTGTCATCTCTGTCACTTCTTCTGCTACGTACTGTGCCCAGTTGAGCTCACTCAACTTCCTAACTCGTCTCACGCATTCCATGTTCTCTGGTTCCTCGAAACCTTGCTCTAGAAACCCTAGATGTTCTGCCCACAACGACATTCTATATCCAAAGATCTACAAGAAATTGGGGAAATTATAACAAAACCATGTCGTATAGGACTTAGATATAAGAGATAACTTGAAGAATAAGATATGTATCTTGCGGACCAATTACGTGAACCCCAAGGGAGAATTCTCTAATGGTAGATTGGTGGATTTATGCTTTCTCGTCATTATAATGAAAGTCTATGAAAGTTTTTTTACCTGACCACGAGGACGAGAACCTTTCTTAGCCCATGAATGGTGTGGTTGATACCCTCCCATGGCGATTTCAGTGTCTCTAGTTCCGTGCAAGGATCTCTCGTTGATATTCGCGGAACCAATTAAGACAAACTCATCATCCACTATCATGCCTTTGGAATGGACATATATCATGAATCTCCGATTCTTCAAAGCTTCCACCTGGATTAGTTTGTTGTTCCAATGTGAAAACGAGGTCATCAAAGAGAAATCGAAGATTTCGACTAGAGTCATCTATATATACCTGTGCGGCATTTTCCTTTGCATTTTTCATATGTGGATTCCGAGGATTATTTACGCTAACTGTTGTTACATCAACAACCTCCCTGGTTCCAAGACAGAAGAAGTTCAAAAAGTCTTGTGGCTCATACTGATCATCAAGTTCAACTTCCACAAGTGCCTTGTAGATAGTTTTATACATCATTTTCATGGTTTTGTGCTGCAGAGATCATAAAAAGATTCCGGTATAAGAATGCGAGATTGTTGCTCAGATAAATAATATATATTTAGCAAGCAATGGAGAAAGTATTTACCTGCCACCTTAGAATTCTCTGCATACACAGATCTTTTGGATCACCTTCTGGCCACATTGGAATGAGAATATAAGCAGCAAAATTTTCCTTTGCTCTTATTTTATTACAAATCTTAAGCGTGATTTCCATAGGGATTAGATTATTAGAACCTGCAATTCTAAAAACTCCTTGTTATATTATTTACTACGCGTGTAGATGGAATTAGCCAAAAAAATCCTACAGCTACTTACTCCAGTTCTTTTCCCAGTCAATGGTTGAATCCCAGTTGTATGATGATCCCAAAAAATATTGGTTCTCAATGTAGATGAAATGCTGAGCTGATCTTATGGCCTTAATATAAGCAGCGTGTATGCTCGTGTCTATGAGTATATTCTTCCCGCATAGAAGATTCTGTTCACATATTTATAATCAGTAGTAGCAACATTAAGGTGATTAAAGAAGACAAGTTAAAATTTTCAGAGTTTGTGCTTACTCTTCCAGTAGCTTCCTTTGGGTCATCTGGAAACCCTTCGACTGAGCTTGAATCAATTGAACGGAAAACCTAAAGATAATTAGTTCATGGAAAGAAATGAGATTAGTTAATCCTTTTGTCACCACCACATATGACTACAATGGATCATATTTTTGAATTACCTGAACATGCCAAGACTCAGGATCATTCTCATTAGCAGAAGAAGCTTCTGATAGTCCTATCATTTCAGGAACTCTGTCAATCTCAAGCAAAGCATCCTCAGCAGACGATCTAAATAGTTTCCTCATTCCGCGAGGTTTTGAAGCCTTTCGCCAGCGTTCCTCAAAATTAGCAAGCACGTCATATGCGGCTGGACCATCAATCTTGCAGTGCTGATCATGCCATGGTTGTCTTGGTCCATCATCCGCACCAGTCTAATATGAAAAAAGGTTCTTTCAATAGATCAAGAACAGTAGTATCTAATTCCAAAATTGAAACCAAACAAGAATGGTTACCTGAAAAGCTGCGTTATGGTAGTCATTTTTATGGAGTGTCTTTAATGTCCGAAAGAGAGGATGCTTTGGTGTATCAAAACGTCCCTTGGACAAGTCTATCCCTCCAACAAACGCTATGATCTTTCTTCTATTCTGAGCTGCATCGGCATCTACAATCACAGTCTTTTGATGATGTGTGTAGATAAATTTAACTTCCTGATCATCACAATGACGTTCATATTTTCAGATGATTAAGCTATACCTATATACAAGAGTTTAAGCAGTAACGCATTAACTATTGAGCAACTTACAGTTGTTTTTACGAAGCTGTAGTAATCTAGCCCACCAGATCTAGGACATAAAATAACTTGCACCGACGAGCGCTTGAAAAAACGGCGAGTCTCCTCATCGCTTGTCCCCATAAATCCGTGCTGCATACGACAAACATCAGTAATTCGTAAGACAACACAAGGAACGGTAGTTCATTTAGACCAAATATCATTTGAAGCAATATCATTTGTGAATGGAAGCAGAGAGGAAAGTCTAGTATGCAACTAAAACAACCTTATAGACAAATTCGATTAGAACACTAAATTAAAACAACACAAGGAACACTAAACTAAATTATAACCCCTTTTTGCTCTATCCAAGTGTTTATTTACTATCATTATAGTTTATAAGAGATGATTTTTCAGATTTAAGAAAAGATAGAATGTTAATAGAAACAGAATACAGAGTTAGACACTTACTGTTTTGTACCCCAGAAGGTTCCTTGAAGTTGGATCATCCCACAGCAAAACCAACACTCTAACACCTTGCTGAGCCTTGGTTTTAAGCAAATCCCCTAATGTACCATCCGTCGGATCATTATTACGACGAACCAGCCTAACCGGATGATAAATTGACCAACCTGTGATATAAATCAAATTCTTTGCCTGTCTTATCGCATCAGCCATATCCTCCCAGCACTTTCCATGTACGTACTGCATCCCACCGTCGAGATCTACGCTCGGAAGTGTCCCGTCATCAACATGAGCATCCTGATACAGAGTAACTCTACCGCCTTTCCTCAAAGGGAAGTATGTACCAGGAACTCCTTCACACTCACTGCCGAATCCAACACCCATTTGGTAATGTCTCATCTTTTCCACTGGAGTGTATTGAATAGACAGACTCAACCTAGCAGCACACTTTTTACAAGGCTTCCCAACTATCGTAAACCACCCTTCGATCCTATTCCCTGAACATAACTCCTCGGTTGGAATTTTAACTTTTCCTATGACCTTTGCTCCAAACCTGTCACTGTCTTTCACCTTGAACTTAACTTCCTCATCCCGATGAGCCACCGGTACATCGAAATGCTGCTTCCACACAGGGTTCTCATCGTTGCTGATCACAAAAGTCGTGGCAATCTCTGCACCTGCGATAGAGACAATCACGAAAGGATCACTTGTACGGTTCTCCCGATACTTCCGGAAATGATCCATGTTAGGAAGATTTTTAGCTTCCTTGACCCAAATGTCTAAGTTACCATGTAACAATATATTCATTATGCGCCTTTAAAAAGAAGATACAAAAAAAAGAAACTAAATAAGAAAACTTTTAGTAGCTAAGAAAAAGTTCTGTGAGGAGCTTTGAGATACAGATTCAGATCAAATCTATGAATTATAAGTAGACGAAGTGGAAGTTGACTTAAACCTTAAGACCCAAGTGACCTGGAAATTTAAGGTATGTGTTTACTGCCACTGTTGACCCGTTCCAAATTTTTCAGTTAATGCCAATAGCTGTATGGACCATGTAAATGCACATTATATGGCAAAAGTGAAAAGTTGTATTGTACACGGAAGTTTCCTCGTGTCACAATCAATATTTTGAAGCAAACCTTGAGAGTTGGGAATGGGCGTTCGAAAGTATGCATCGATTCTTCACATCATAATGTTCGTCTTTGGAGCTACTTACCATGATTTTGTCAAACTTCTGAAGAACCCAAAGAGGGCTTTGGGTTTACCGAACTTGATTAAGGTTGCTATATGTACACATTCATGTTACATTTTAAAACCCATCACGGAAAGCTCTTTGGCACCTGCAATGGTCATATACAATATCTACCAATAAGCATTCAAAAGAAGGAATTGGATTATAATTACGTTAGTGCTCATTATCGTGTGATGTTACAATCACAATAATAAAAAAGAGTCTAAAGCAACAATGAAGGCTTGNAAAAAAAAAAAAAAAAAAAAAAAAAAAAAAAAAAAAAAAAAAAAAAAAAAGCAACAATGAAGATATTGAAAGTGCAAACACTGCTGAAACAGAATTCAAGCTGCTGGAAGAAAAATGGAGATCTAGACTTGAAAATACGTGACTTAGTCGAGTAATTAGGGAGTTGACTTGGAAATGGAAAGCTCTAAGAGAATTTTTTTTTTTTTTTTACTACGAAAATTCATTTTATTAATATTAAGAAGATGTTATATAACCAGAATACAATGATTCACAAAGACATCATGATGAATACAAATTTGAACTATAAAAAAACTGAATTCACCAAGTTGATGAGCCGGCTCATTATTCTGTCTCCTTGTGAAATGAAAATAATATTGTGTGAAAGAACTTGCAAAATAAGCAATATCCCGGCAGATTCATGATCACAAAATTTGATGAGTGTCCGTACAAAATATCCAGAAGAACTTTACAGTATCCTTCAAAAACAACAGATGTTATCTCTTGACGTTTTGTTTGTTGCATTACAAGTAGTGTACCAATGTTGCAAAACATGTTTTGCCTTCTGCTTCTAACGCTGATAAAGAAAAACCAATGATTACAAAACCCCAGAACTCATTATTGTGAAATAAGATTATCAGTTCTGGAGTCTTCTGATGAGATGTATTTTGTAGACGTAGTAATTTCATTGTGTTGAGTAGCCTTTAACCATTCAGTAACATCAGCACACGCAGCTTGCACAATCCATTCCAATTATCTTCTGATTACCAAAAACTTCTACCTATATGGATAATGTGGAGAATCTGGAAAGCGAAATGTAATATACTTTGACTCTTCTTCTTCTGTTTTGTTTTTTTATTTATTTTGTACTTGACTTTTCCAAGAATTGAGTCTTATTTACTTGACTTTTCCAATAAATAATTAATTCTCTTACGGTGAGGCTCAGAGCCGTGCTTAATGGCTTGTGAGAAAGGCATGTGCCTCAACTCCCTAATATCGTCTCCAATAATTTTTCTTATGTTTTTAGTTCAAAATGAATTTACATTAAAATAGATATGTATTTAATTCACTATAACTATTTTTTTCATTTTCTCTCAAAACATAATATTCCAAGTATATTCTTTTTATCAACATTTTATTATTTCTAACAATACCCTTTATCTTATAAAATTTTAAAATTATGCCTATTTATTTTATGACTTTAAATTTTCTACTAAACATATAACTTTCTTAAAATTAAAATTTATTATATTAATAAAATTAAATTTTATTATATTAATAAAATTAAATTTTATTATATTAATAAAATTACATTAAACCACATCCTTTATTAAGTTTTATGTTATGTTAAGTTTTTTTGTTAATTTTAATTTTGGTATTAATTATATATTTTAATATTGTTATTTGTTATTTTATTGTATTTTCTATTTTTTTTTGGTATTCAAACGGGAGGATGTCTTCCCAAGTTTATTAAAAATCACACCTATTACAAAACTACTTGATGCGGGACGATACTCCCAACGCATCGTCCGTATAAATCAAACTTAAATCACTAGGACATAGATCAAAGACATGAATACCAAAAGCTAAAGAGAAAGCGTGATTAGCGAGACCATCTGCAAGACGGTTAGCTTCACGATAGATGTGTGTAATCCGGACTGAGCAGTCCTTCGCCAAAAAGCCGTGGCACAAACATACCAGGAATGACAGCGGCTGGATTTCCCCAATCCCTGTATTTTCTATTTTTAATGACTGTTAATCCCTTTAAGTTTTATGTTTAATTAATTTTATATTTAAGAAGATAATATTTTATATAAATATTAAGTTATTTTATTTAGATATAAAACAAGATTTGTTAAAGTTTAAATATTATTTTGTAAATAAAAAGATTTCAACACTAAAATGAGTTTGTAAATAGTGTTCCCTCAAATTTGATATAATACTATTCAAAAACTCAATTTTCCCCTCATTTTGGTGTATTATTGGAGAGAAATTTTTCTCATTTTTTGGTATTTTCCCTTATTTTAGTATATTCTTGGAGATATCCTAAATCTTATTCTGGTTCGGGGTCAATTCGGGTTCGGATTTTAAAATACCGAAAATATGACCCCATTCGGATATTTTAAAATTTCGGTTCGGGTTCGGTTCGGATGTAATCGGGTTCGATTCGGGTTTAGTAAAAAGTTAAAAACCCGAATACACCCAAAATATTTTCGATTCCGGTATATATTCGGATTATGGGTCCCAAAATACATATTTTATACTAAAAAATACTTGATTTTATCAAATTTCTATAGATAAAATCATGAACAATATTCAAAAAAAAAAAATTAAAATGAAATTTAAAATCAAGTCATTCATAAATATTTATGTTTCTTGGGTATTTAAATTATTTTGTCTTAAAATATATGAGAACTTTAATTTATAATTATATATTTTAGTATTTAAATTATTTTAAACATATATATAATTGATAATTTTAGAAATATATTTAAATTTCGGATATTTCGGGTACTCGTTCGGTTCTCGATTCAGTTCGGGTTCGGGTTCGGATTTTGAAATACCAAAATTCTAGACCCATTCGGATATTTTGTCAGTTCCGGGTTCGGTTCAGTTCTATTTTTTCGGATCGGGATCAGTTCGGATTTTCGGGTTCGGATATTTTTCCCAACCCTAGTTTAACTACAGCGGATGCGATTGTGGATGTTTGTGAAAATAAACAATTTGTGATTTTAAGCATTATTAAACGATTCATACGACTGTTATAGCGATTAAAAACAGATGTATATGCGGGAGATTTATGATTAGTTGATTAGCGGATGCAGTAGCGCTTAAACAACAAATTAATAATATAAACATATTATATAACTATATAAAACATCAAAAATGTATATTGTTATAATAAATTAATTATTAAAAGAATATTGATTTAAAATTTTATTAATATAAAGTTATGATAAGTGTTTAGTGAATATTTATTAGAAAATGTTAAATTTATTCATATATTTCATACATATAATATCCAAATTTTAAAAATTTAACTTATCAAAAATTATTTTATCAATTAACTAATTCTATAGATTTTTTAATTTTTTAATATTTCTTATTTATTTTTAAATAATTTTTTAAAAACTTTTTATTATCCACCCGCAACCGCAAATGCTGGTGGAAAGCAGCTTTTAGAATTTAGCGATATAAAATGATAGATACAGTTTGTATGATTGTTATTAAACGCCATCAATCGTTATCACCCACTGCGTTTGCGTTTGTGGGTGATAGCGAGTGAATCAATTAACATGTGAGAACCTCTAAAAAGATGTCATATATTCTCCAAAAATAATATTTTAGTAAAATATTTGCATTATAGTAAAAATATAAGTTTATTTTATTAATAGTTAATATATATACATAATGTGTACAAATACAAACATAAATAAAAATACTAATTTTTTAATTATGTTAACTAATAAAAAGTTCAAAAGAAAAAAAAATTATTATAAGTTTATAAATGAAATATTACATGTTCAATTATATAAAAATTAAATCCATAGTAAACTGTATATTTAGGAGCCCCCAATTGGAAAAACAAATTATGTAGTAGTTATAGATGTTTAAGTTTTGCTCTCAATTAAAGTTAACAAAATACCACAAACAATGGTTTGTTTTACTCACTCAGTTTTATTGATTTTTCTAGAAATTTTTATTAACTATATTAAAAGCTGATCCATACAAATATATTTATCAATTCTCATTTTTGATTTTTAATTATTTCTTAAAAGTAATAATTTATAAATAAAGTGTATTATAAAAAGGTCGAATGATTTGTCTATAAAAACTGCATTTATAATTATTTTATCATTAATCAACTATTTTTCTATAGATATAATATTTAAAAAATTTAACCTCTTACATAATTTTCTATAAATATTATCTATTTTTCACTTCTTTCTTTATTATTTTGTTATATAAATTTGAGTATAATTTTTTCTAATGTATATTATAATAAATTATTTTTAAAAAACTTGTCTCAAGCTTCTAGAATGAAATGCCAATAATCCATCTAGTTGACATTTAATTGCCAGAAAGAGATGGTCGGAGAATAATCAAAGTCCTTCCTGTGGAGTGGTCTGAGAGTCAATGCCTTTTCATGTGGAAAATATCCATTCGGTAGAACTCACCACACAAGCTAGCTGGCAAAATTCAAAAAAAAAAAAGAAAAAAAAAAAGCTAGCTTATGGGTGATGACGTTGTTTGCATGACGTTGTTTGTATGACGTTGTTTTAGTTAATATCAGGCCACTAATTGCATGCATATATCCACATTCTTATCACAAAGTCATTGATTGAGGAAAAATGAGTGGTCTGACACTAGTATAAATGTATAATCGAGGCCTTTCATATGCAAGGTAGTTGACTAAAGACTTTATTTTTTGTATTTAAGCATGTCTTGCAAGAGCCAAAAGTAATAAAAAACAACCTGTAGAGTAGGTCCGGGCAAAAAAAAATCCAGAACCAAAACCAATTCAAAAATATAGTTTAGATTAGATCTGGTTCCAGCCAAAATATCTGATGATTTTTTCAACATTGATATTAGTGGGTATCTGAGTAATATTTAAACCGAACTGATACTCGATCGGGTACCTGAATAATCTAAATTAATTGAAGATAATCTGTATTTTTTAGGTATTACGGATATATTTTAGGTATTTTAGTTATCTTTTTTAGTTTCCTTCGGGTTTTTGGATATATTTTGGTAGTTTAGATCTAATTTTTCAGTTCTTTTTTTATCGGATTTATATAAATAATTTTCTATATTGGGTATATTTTTAAGTTCTCAGATATATTTTCAATATTTTGGAACCAAAATTTTCAGGTATTTATCGATTCTCAAAATTAAAAATCAAACCGACCTGGAACCAAAATGAACCAAACCAAAACTGTACCAAAATTTTACTAGGTATATATTGGGTCCAAAAATCCTCTATCCTAACGATCCGAAACTAAAAAGGATTTACTTGGAACCGAACCAAATACCTGAATGCCCAAGGGAAACCGAAACAGACCGGTTAACATGCTATAAAGCAAATAAAGCACTTGCTTCAGGACACAACATATATAGTGAACTAGCTCAACTTTGAGTTAGTAACTTAGTATATTCTTATTCGATCATTTTCTTTTTCTTTTTTTTTTCTTTTTCTGATATATCCTATCGGCTGATCCGGTCGGCTTCAGTAGGAAGGCATTGAGGTGCTACAGAGTGGACTTCTCCCATGATTCAACGGACACCATGAGTTCCAATGGGATTCAGATCAACGGACCATAAGATCCAATTTGGACCACCACACTACTTGTCCCGAGTTTAGAGTGCCTTACGACTACTTCCAAAGGGAAAGCAGGCTGTCTGAGTTACTGATTACCATGTAAAACAATTGGACCAAGATCCAATTGATAGATTTCTCACACAAATGTGATTTTTTTCTAGGGAGGATCGAACTCAGATCTGGGAGTTTCATTCTTCACCAAAGCTTCCCCTACCACTAGACCACAGATGCACGATTATTCGATCATTTCCTTTTCTTTTCTTTTTTTTGCTAACTTGTAAATATTCAGAATATACAAAGAGATAACCTAATTAGCTGGATACCTTAGACAAAATTTAAATAAAAAATGAGATAGCAAAAATATGAGATAGATTTGGGATTACTCATTATAACCACTGTTGCATGAACATGTCACAGTTCTTTCGATGTCTCCTTGAGGTTTTGATGTTGCGGACGTCTCTGTGTAGCGCGGTGAATAACCTTTCCGGTGGAATTGAATGCTGATTGTGATTGGTGTTGTTCCTTTGTCTCCACAGGTGAAAAATTGTAGCTTGAGCCACCAGCAGGGGAGCCTTGTGAGGCTCATTCCAACAAGTCAAGCTAGCTTTGAAATAAAGCATATATAAGTGGGAAAATGCCCATCCAAAACTCATCTCCAACTATAATCACAGGTCAAAAACAGATGGTCTATGTTTTACTTTACGGATGAACATAAGCAGCAAGCACTTTGGACAGGCAAACCCCAAAAAACAAGTCTCGACCGGGTGGGGAGCCTATCTAACTTAGCAATCCACATGGTGAAAGCATGCTTAGTAAACGCATGCTTGAACCAGACAACTTCAGCCGAAGGCTTCTCTTCAGCCTACGGTCTCAACACACTCCAAATTTTACTAGCCGAGAAATCTTGACACACAGTGCCGGTTTAGGTGGTAGGACTGGCAGTGTGACCACCCCAGGGCCCCACCCCACAAATATTTTTTCTCATAAAATTTAAAGAAATATCTATTTAGAACATATATATATCTGTTTAAAAAAATTTTAGGTGTATAGTTTGATAAATTAAATGGCCCAACAAAAACTCAAAAAGAGTTAAAAATTTAAACTAGTAAAAAGAAAAAAAAATGTTGCTACTGCTGACACATGACACCATCCACCATCCAGTCATAATAGTCCACAAGAGCTGAGTTAGGCAAATGAATGGTAGTGTGAGATAAACCTGAAGATTTAAAGTGGGAGTGGATTGAAGATGAGGAAGGAGCCCACCCCACATCAGAGTACACATTAGCCACATAAGCATTTCTATGAACCCTTAAATAACTCGGACCATTATCACCAATATAAAAGATTAAAAGACCAAACCGAATATACAAGTGGTACCAGAAACTCACAATTTCACTACTGCCAATGAAGGCTTTAATGAACTGCTTAGCCAGCGGCTGCAACTTTATAAGCAATAACCAGGTCCATGAATTTCATGTTGAGTTTGCAAGAACCCAAAAACTGGAAGAGAATAAATGGTGATGTTTATGCCAAGCCACCCATAGATACCCACTATTTGAGAAGAGTAATTAGATAAACTTTAAATACAAAGTCTTGTACCAGACTGCAATTTTTGGGTTTGGATTCGGGTTTGGGTATTTTAGAATTTTTTAATATAGTAAGAACTAATGTAATGAAAAACCGAAAGAAATCAAATTTAAATAAAAAAAACTAACCAAATATAAAAAAACCAAAATAAAGTTTAATCTGAAACATCATATTATGTTAGTTATAGATAGAACTTCGGGTATGGGTTGGGTTCGGATCGTTTTATTCAGGTTTCGATTTTTAGGTATAGGTAAAACTTCGGGTTTGTGTTAGGTGCGAGCCAGTTTATTTAGGTTTCGATTTTTTGGATTTAGAGAAATAAAAACCGTTCGAATTTTTAAAATTTATTTTACTGGTTCATATTTGAATATTTCAAATTGGGTTCGAGTTTAGATTTCAGATTCGGAAAAAGTCTCAGGCCTATTTGTAATTGTGCACTCGAAACTAAGGGACAGCACGGATCAGACTGGTTGGTGTAAATACAAAATAGTGAAACAAGACAGATAGACATACATGCATGCGTTAAAGATTTGAGTAAGATTTTGTTGGTCCATAATATACTATAGATTTTCATATCGTCCAGAACAATTTTTGATAAAATAAAAAAATGTATAATGAAATATATATAAAATTTTATATATTTGAACAATTCTTGAAGCTTTTAAGATTCTTTATATTGACAAAATTAAGTTGGCTTATCTGCCTAAAAATAAAAAATTGCCTTATCTTCAATGAAACGAAGGCCTAATATCACAATTTCTAATCTTTTATATATTATTTGAGGATATATTTAAAAAATAACTTTATATTAATGTGTTATTAACATATATGTCATCATGATATATTATCACCATAAGGTTTTTTAGAATTATTTTAGAAATATGCTTAAATTACTAGAATAATTACAAAATATATCACTCATAATTTGGTTCAAAAAATAAAATATTCTTATATTAAACTAATCATCTCTATAATTATATTAATCTATTTTCTTATATTAAATATTCAAAAATTTCTCCTACTATTTTCTTATATAAAATCTATAAAATTAGTAAATAATTTATTAATAATGATATTCAATTATATCATATTAATTATTTTTAAATCAGTTAAGTTTCTCCATTATTTTGTTTTTAACTTTCTTTTTTAAAAAATGAATCATCATATCAAACATATAATACAAAAATCTAAAACTATTTTTCATATGATATAATTTAAATTTTTAAAATGAACAAAGTTTCTAAAACTATTGAAAGTCTATGTTATTTTTTTATTTTTTTGTAAAAACTTATTCAAAAATCCAATATAAATTTATCAAAATAATCATTAATTACATGACTCATTTGTAGCCATTATAATTAAAAAAATTATATTCAGTTTAACTTTATTTATTAATTGAACTATATAATTTGACTGTAGAATCTATTGAGATTTAAAATTATTTTAATTTAATTAATTTATATTAAATTTTATAGGAATCTATTGGGGTTTAAAATGATTTTTTGTGACTTATTATAAAATAAAAACATGTATGATAGAAATTAGGTTATTTATATATTTTTATGTAAATTATATTTTATGTTATTCATCGATAAAACATATTTACTTACTTTTGTAGTATAATTTATTTTAAATTTAAACCATATGTAAAAACTTGATGTAATATTATATATAAATAAATCATCACTAAATTATACTCAAACTATACTCAAGTTAGATAAATTCACGTATTCAAAAAATTATAATACAAAATATCTATTGAAATTGATTTTTGATTAAATTATTTTATATTATATTATAAATTTTTTAGTTCACAAACATAAAATCGAACACTATACTATATAATTATGTTTTTAATATTTTTTACAAAAAAAATAAATATAAAAAATTAAAATTTCTGATTTAAAAAAAAAATAGTTGATAAATATTTTATCTTGTGGGCTATGCCCAAGTTATTACCTTGTGAATAAGTATTTTGCAGTTTTCTTCTTATATGTAGTGTACAAAATAAAGTTGGCTTGTTGTAATGAATTGACGGATCTAGTATCACGAGTTCTAATGGATAAGTATTGCATTTTTCGTCTTTTATGGAGTGTAAACTGCTATCTAATCCTTTCGATTGATAGCGTACAATTATTACTGAAAGACATGTTCTAATGAAAGGTTTAGGTTGGCTGATAGGTACTTGAGAAAATATCAAAGTTTGGTCAGACCCTGACTATCTCTTGAATCTCCGATCTGTCCAATGTGAATGCCATCGACAGATAATCAAAGCCTTTCTATGGCTGATCTTATGAACCAAAACATGCACGCATGGAGATGGAACGAGACGGTTTTATCCTTTAGAAATCAGGCCTTTGATTTGGTTGAAAACTTTGGTTTTTGGAACCACCAATTTTTATGCGATTTCTAGTGGCTAAAATTTTGTCGTTGGAGTCCTTTGGTTAGTGTCTGACCTAGTAGCCAATAAGCTTCGATTTTATGAATTTAAAAACATCAAACTTAACAAAGAACACAACGTACTCACACATTAATTCTTCTCCCATAACCATATGGATAAATTAAGCTCTGATTACGAGCAACAAAAATATTAGTATTTTTTGGCAAAGCGCAATTACAGTTTATTACGGGTTTTTTGTTGTTGTTAAAACCAGATAAAAAAGCTTAGAAGGCAAAGAAAAAGTTAGAGAAAAAAAAGGTTGGAAATTTACAGAAGTCACATGAGCATTTACATGATTCTACATTTGCTATCTTTAGAGGATTTGCCTTCGTGTCTTGAAGACGCAGACGCTGCAGCTGTTGATGGTCTGTGGCTGCTCCTTGGTACCTACAATGGTCAATTACAATATCTATTAATTAACATTCAAAAGAAGGAATTGGATTCTAGTTACGCTAATGCTCATTATCGTGTGATGTTACAATCACAATTGGTACTTATCAGTTCCCCAAACATGTTAATTTGATATACAAAATCACGCACCAAACATAACTTACAAATTCTGTTTTTTAAGGCTCTACTCTCTCACCTTTTCTCATAATCACTGTTGTATGATATTGCAATGTAATTTACTCATGCAAAAGCTAAACAGATTTTTTGTTCATTCCTGCTTTTCGAGAATATTGTTATTATCTTTTTCTATCTAATTACACATTTATGAGTAGGAATCAAATACCTGAGGACCAGTGATCAGCCGTGAAGCACCAACACTTGTTGGTGGTTGTGGAGTTGGGTTACTGCGTGGGCTCTGGTCCTCAAACTCTTGTTGTTGCAAAGCTATCGCCAGTTGTAGATCAGAGCTGCATAGTACCATGAAAATCAAAACAAATCATAAACGTGTTTCGAAAGAAGACAAATTCTAAAAATGTGTCATGTTTCGAAAGAAAACAAATTCTTCAAATGTGTCTTATCATCTAATTGTGAAAGAAGACACAACTGCTGGTAAGAGACATCGTTTATTGGGATTGGGTTTTAGTAGAGATAGTTAAGTTTTGAAACAACCGGAAAAAAAATATCAGTGGCGACAGAAGAGTAGGAGATATTTACTTGACATCTATGCCTGTGTCTGGCACATTGTTGATACTCGCAAGATAATCCTGTGAGGAATAATCAAACGAAAAAATGATTAAATGGTAAAAGGAGGAGGTTTTGTATAGTGATTATGTTATAAAGGACAGCATACAGCAGTATTTGTGACTGCGTTTTGTTCATCCCATGTGCCACCTGCGCCAGTTGTGCTGCTGTCAATCTTGAATTCCTTGAAAGTAGCAGTCATGAACGCAGTGTCGCCGTTAACCTGAAACCAGATTGCATGTTAATAGTGGTCACAACAAGCCGTAGGCCCATAGCATGGAAAGAGACAGTGGATATAGTGATATGTTCTTGAGAGTTACAAAATAAGCAGCTAAAACCAATAATGAGTAATCATAATGAGTAATAACTTTGTTGATACCTCGTTTAGCTTTTCCCAAACCAAATCAGGCTGATTCAGGTAACCTTGATCTGTAGCCAAAAGATAAAGTTCACCTTCATACTGCAAAAATGACAGCAAATAATTGGAAATCACCCTGTTGCAATCACACAAATGGAAATGTCTACAAATTAAACTAACCTTGAACATGGTGCAGAAATGATTATTGCGGAAGAAAACACAGAGTTCACGTTCTTTAAGGCCTTCTTGCAAGCGAAAGAGTCTGTAAGATACAATCAATATTGAATGTAAGATACAATCAGTATTGAATGTACGATAATAGCAATGTAGTCAATTAGAGAATATAACTTCTCAACCATAGATAACAACACGCACCCGCAAAACGTTAATTGACTGGCACTATTCTTCATGAAGTTCCTGATTAGTTCACCTGGCAAAACTCAACAATAATGTATTAATATCTCAATAATAAATGGAAGCATGTGAAATAGAGCGTAGAGAGGGTCTCTATACACAAGGGTACAATGTATAAGTTTACTAAAACGTGTGACAAATACAATATACCTTCTTTTTCTGTGAGCCCATCCGTCGTCTTCCCTTCGGAAGAACAATCATCAACATTCTTCTCAGCCCTTTTACCAAGAAGTGACTCACCTTCATAAACGGGTTCTTTGTCTTCACAAACTGGAGGCACAGCGTTTACACATTCCTCACCTTCATACATGGGTTCATCAGTAGATACGGGGGAGGTGGTAAAAGCATCAGGTACATCGTCATGCGGGGATCTGAAAGTAAACTCTGGAGATGGAGTGGGAATTTAAGTAAGAATTTTTCATCTCTAATATCTTCAGATGTACAAGGATATAAAATGCAGAAGTAGATTAATATGTAAGAGACACTAATGAGGTTACAGTCCATGTAAGGATAACTACCTGGATTAACAGAAGTTGCATCATCAGACTTGAGCAGACACTCAGAAGCGCATTCAACTTTGGTCGACTCCAGATCAGTCTTCTCCATTGAAAGCGCCTCAGAAGACGTTACCTCCGCCTCCGCGGTAGCCTTTTCGTTATTGTTCACACTTTCAACATCACGACCCGTCTCATCTCCAGATTCCTTAGGAGATAACTGATCATGGTCAAGATCTCCACTTTTAACTGTAATCGATGTCGGAAATTGTCCAACTTCCATCATATTCCTATCATTTTCTGATGCTTTTTCACCATCTGATTTGAACTGTTCTAGGTGACAGATATTGTCAGCATGGGTGCTAGTTGGAGATGCATCTGAAAAAGTGAATGCAGAGTCCAGATTGGCTGAGTCTCCGTGAGTGTTTGGTGATGAATCGTTTCCCTGAGACAATTGCAAGGCTTGCAATAACTCTGTTTCTTCTTCAAGATCTCCCTTTCTCAGTCTACGAAGCTCCGCAGCCGCAGGTGGAGATTCATCAAAAGACCTTGTTTTCGAAAGACAAGGCGAAGGAACCCCTAGAGCTGCAGTGGTTGCCGCAGCAAAATCAACCGAATCTTCTCCGGGATTTTGATCGCCTTGAGCCTCTACATTTTGCGTCTCCAGTGCAACGAGCTCACCCGTTAGAGCGTTATATGACTTGCTTCCAATTGCATTAGCTGCTTCAACATCCTGGAGGTATGCAGATAAAAAGCATCGGAATCAATCCTTTTACTACAGAGCCAGGATTGATGAAAAAAGACATCATCTTAAAACAAAGTGCTCTTGACCACTGTTCCTATCCATAACGAGCCAAACAATGGATATACAGAATAACGTAGCCTATGTTTTGTATCGAAAGAAGGAAAAGAAGAGAAGATGAACCCAAATCCCAAAAGTCCACACTCCACACACAAAAGCACGATAGACAAGAACGGAGCCATTCAGAAAAAGTAATGAAACAAAATGAAGTACCTGGGGATCAACTATCCATCCATGATATAAGGGAATGTCAAGTAAATCAAAAATAGCACACTCAGGTGTGAACTCAAAATCATCAATCCTGCAACCAAGTAAAAATATTTTTCATAGTTAACGAAAAGAATTTCAACATAGTAGAAGCGGAAACAGATCAAAAAAGTATTAAAACCTCCTGAATTTAATATTGACATCAATCCCAGTAGTAAGTCGAGGAAGAAGATCAATTGCATCAGCAATATTCTGTTGCTGATTCTTTATATATCCTTCCTCTTTATCCTACATCAGAAACACACAAAAAACGAAGTTCTTATCCAAACCATAAAGAAGATAATAACATAAAGTAAAGAAGAAGGCTTTGATTAATAAATTTTACATTGACTTTACTATTGGAATCAATCAGCCTGTCGACAACGAGAGACAGCAATCTCTCCTGAGAAACCTCATAACAGTCAGGATTTAGCTTCAAATTGTTTCTTAACAAAAGAACATTACCTGTTTACATCCCAAACAAACAAACAAAAATCAATTAACAATTAATACAAATAATTCTCTCATTCCATCACACAATCAACATCCATCACCAAAACCTACAAACCTAAACAATCCATGATTTCAAAACCTAAATTACAATTAACAAAATCAAGAATCATTATCTTTAAATTACAACATTTCATCACCAAAACCAACAAACCTAACACCGATTCTTCAATTTACTGTTAACAATTAGTAACGGAAACCTAAACAAATCCATGATATCAAAACCTAAATTACACTATCCAAACCCTAATTCGATTGAAGTTTATCAAACATACAAATGGCTAAGAGAGGACAA
Organism: Sisymbrium altissimum; assembly: GCA_900406495.1. NCBI lineage: Eukaryota > Viridiplantae > Streptophyta > Magnoliopsida > Brassicales > Brassicaceae > Sisymbrium > Sisymbrium altissimum. The sequence continues at coordinate 61,312 of OVBI01000327.1, read as the reverse complement.
GGTCCATTTTCGTTTTGGAGGATGATAGGAGTGTTTCGTCCAAGGAACTGAATCGATTTCGTCTTGTACGTCACCTCTTCCTCCTCCTTAGTTTTATCTTCTTGATTCGTCGTCGGTGTCTCTTCCGTTGGAGAGTCTGAAGGAGGAGGAGGAGGAGAAGATGGAGCCGTCGCCATTTCGATGATCGAATTCGGAAAACAAACAAAAAAAGAATAAAAACTCGAAAAAAGTCTGAGTTTCGATTAGTATTGTAATTTCCGAAGAAGTTTTCTGATCCAAATCGAAAACGAGAGAGCGAGCGTGCGATGACGATGAGAGGAGGATTTAATTTATGTTTCCAGAAAGAACTTTTTAATCGGAAGATATGGGTTTACTTAACCAAACCGGTACGTAGCAATTGAATGATATATGTACGTTCTTTTTGCGAAGAGATTTGAAGAAAAGTGGAACAGACCGGTTGCTTTAATTTGGTTTAGGTAAATCTAATATGTTGTGAGTAAGAATAATTACGGTTAGGATGAACCAATTTGGGAAACCGGTATCTTTAACGCGTATCTTCTCGGAGTAAGGGTCGGTCAAATTAAAATTCTTATCATAAACACCGTCATTTTCTGAAACCATAACTACTCTTTTAATGGTATTACTTTTTATTTTTAATTAATTTCTTTATAACACTCTTGACCAAAAACATAACCCCATTAATACAATCCATTAAAGGAGTTAACAGGGTATATATAGATATTTTTGGTATACACAGTATGCATTTAACGAAATAATTAGCAGTATATCACGTTGTATCGTTAAAAGTTATATGAATATATATAAGAATATGTGTTTCATTTGACAAGAAAAAGGAGAAGAATAAGTGTTTAATGATATTGGAGGAATCTACGCAAATGATGCACCGAGACGAATGTTTTGGGGGTTGAAAACGAAAAATACAAAAATGTGGTCCACTTCCAAGAGTGATGTGTTTTTCACTTTTGATTATTATATTTTAATATATATATATATATATATATATATTAACAGAAATAGAAATCTAAGTTTAAAAATATGGTTAGAAATTTAATCACAAATTTTTACGCAAAAAATAATTATAGTTTAAATTATTATTTTAAGAAAATTTTATCAAATTTTCTAATTATATACTATAAATCAGTATTGAATCTTTATAATATAATAGTATACAGTTGTACAAAATTTTTAAATGTTAGAAAAAATGAAAATAAAAAAGTGTATCGAAAATCGAAATAGAGAAATAAATACAAAATTGAATTATGACAATTTAATATCAATAAGAATGAAAAAAAAAACATATCAAAAAAATGTGGAAAACAAATGGAAAATTATTTAGTGAGACATTTTAGTTTAACTCTTCCACTTGACATTCTTGAAGAAAAAATTTAAGAATCAAATGTGCTCCAATTTATTTAATTAACCCTAAGTTGAGGTCTAAAGTTCGTGCTTTTTAATAAGCTTTATCTGATGACCTGAGCCGAGCTTGTTGGTAAGAAATTAAGAATGGTTTTTTTTATTCCTAATATCCAGTTTACCATAATGATGAACCGATTAACCTACTGAGTTTTTTCTTATCGAGAGCGAACTGGTTTGAGCTTCCTAACTTCGAAGGGATGCTCAACACTATGGTGGTCTGGGGGTCTAGGAAATGCCATGTAAAAGCCATGTAGCCAAGCGGAATCGAATCTGAGTGGTGGAAGGTTACTAGCACTCCCTTACCACTGGACTAACACCACTTGTTTAACTAGGAATACTTATCCCTTTGAAGTTTTTGGACAGCCTCCAAAGCCTTTGTATGCGTTTTGAGACGTTGGAACGTAGACCATTGGCCTCCCTGATATAATTCTACGTCATGACCTAGTTGGCCAATGGCCACCTACAATTCACCTTTCTGAGATAATTTTACGTCGTGACCTAGTTGGCCAATGGCCACCTACAATTCACCTCCCTTAGTGTCGAAATGTTTGTGCATAAAATAAAGGGTGAATTTGGTGAAAAACAAGATTTTGAAACTAAATTTGTTTTTCAGTAGAAAGAAAGAATGCATTAGAGAAATGGTATAAGGGTACCCATTAATGTTATGTGGCATCGAACGTGCCTGAAGTCGAATGAGAAGTGCGCCTGGTGGAAGATTTTTGTTACTTGAGTTAATGAGATTGGTAAATAGTATAATATCTACTTTAAATAAAATATACAATTAATGCAATTGTATGTAAACGAAAAACGAGTAAAAATATGTGTGGATATAGAAAAACGTAAGAGTAAATAAATTTACGAATATATAATTACGTAAGCTATATCATCTCAATTTAATGTTAACAATATTTATTACTTGATATATGAATATTTACACGTGTCGAATTAGTTGTTGGGACGTATGATATAACCTGACATGTTAATAACATATGTTGCATGCTATAATAATGTGTAAGAATGTTGAATCTCATAGATTAAATAATGATTAAAAGTAGCATGTTAAGAAAAGATATGTCGTGCTACGTATAATTTGATGGGGTGACTTATTATGTAAATATACATGTTAAGAATAAAAGTTGCATGCTATAAAAAAAGTTAATTGATATGTGGTTTTTATGGACACTGCAGCACTAGAATGATGAGGATATGTAGACATCTACATTTACATGTATATTGGTATTATCATATGTACGTACGAATGTTTGAATATATATAGTTCTATTTTTCAATACATTTACTCTGTATATAAATTTACACATTTCTTTAATTCTAACTGTATATTGGTTATAATCTAACTAAGCGTACAGATTTCAAATATGAGTTTATATATATATAGTAATGCATGAGGATGAATCTCTATCTACATTAATAAAAAAACTTTGTCGACGTTTATCCCAATCTTTTTTTTTTTTTTTTACGACACGTTTATCCCAATCTAAATATATAATTATCAATCTATGTAAGAAAATAGATCTACATATTTATTTCTATATATCTATAAGTACATATATCAACACTGAAGGGGTTTATTTTGTTTACCCTATCCAAATACTTCCCAAACATTTTGTGAATCTAGCAGAGAAATCTCTATGAGAATAACTATACGTGTAGGATTTCCACTAAGGGCCAAACAAGATCAAGTAGATGTAGATGCCGTCATCTTCATGCTTCTCTTTCTCGTACTCTTCCCTTATGATCTCATCGACCGGAACAAAGAGGAGGTAAGGTAGGAGGGAAGAGGTGAGGTCGGAGGGAAGAGGTTGTTACTGGCAAAAAAAGATTTCAAGGTGGTGAGAAGAGAAGAGACTATGAGAGAGATGGGAAGTGAAAAGAAGAGGAAATGGAAGAAAGAGAAAGCGTTTGTGAGAGGATGAAAAATATCTAAATGAATTGTTGGTTGCTTTATATTTATATTCATTAAGTTTTGAGATTTGAATTTAGTATAAAGCAAATGAAACCATAATTGGATAGATTAATGACAAATTATTAATTTTGTCTGGATCACAAATATAATTTACCGAAAAATTAATTTGAGTTTGAAAATGTACTCCTTATCTCATTATTTCTAAAATAATTACAAGCGTGAAATGTGTTAGTACTTTTATGTTAAATAATGATGGGCTGGTGAGAATCTTATAAACACTCATTTGAAAATTGAAACCCAATTATTATGCTATTATGCATACAGATGATCCAATTGCGAATAATTTTATTCTGATATTCACGGTAGTAAGCCCAAACTAAGACTAGCCAGCCCAATTTTACACATTATAGGGTGTCTTGGATTTAAAACCCAGTAGAAATTATCATAATCATATCAACAAGTCATTACGTTGTTATTTATATTTTCATTTCACAACAAGTTCATTAATTTATATGGTTGGTTATAGGCTTATAGCAAATACGTGACTTTTTTTTTTGTAAATACAGGTTGGTAAAGCCAAAAATAAGAAAAATTGACATTGACTAGTGCATATGATTTAGTGCATAAAATCACTCTTTTATGTATTCGATGTTCAAAAGAAAAAAAAAAATCACTCTTTTATGTGAATGAATAGTAAAAAGATCAAAAAGAGAAACTTACTTTTACTTTTGTCAGCAGTTATATTTCCGTGATCTCTAATTTTTTCTAAATACATGAGTTGTTTTTTTCCCCATAAAAACCATCCTAAACAAAAAGAAAAAAACGTGAGAAAAGAAATATAAAAATTTTGTAATGAAAACAATTAAAATTAACTATCTTTAATTAACTTTTACAACGTTACAAACAATAAACACATCGCCTTAACAAATGCAAATCACACAATGTGAGTTGACTTATACTAACTTATATAAACACATTAATCTGTGAACTATTTACCAAGTTTTTATAATTTTACATTCTTTAAAAATAAAAACGTTTCTTTTAAACGCATAGTATATACTATTGAGGTTGGAGTCATTCAATTATACCAAGATCATGGTTCTGATTTGTAAAACATGCTCAAGAACGAAATAATTATGCGGCTATTTGTTACCCATTACACAACTTTTGCTGAATCTTTATTTATGTTCGATCATTGATTCCACAACTTTTAGGACAAAACAGTTTCATTTCCACAGTTCTCAAAAAAAAAAAAACAATTTAATTTCCATAATATTTTTGTTAGGTAAATATGTATATATTTAATATGTTTTTATATTTTGTTGTCAATCAAAAAATATTTTTAATATATTCTTTCTTTCATAATAACAAAAACCATCAATGGACTTGTGGTCATATGTTTTTTTTTTTTTTTTGGTCTAATTGTGGTCATATGTTTAAAGCATATTAATTATTTTTTGGGGGTTTTATCGTATAATTTTTTTTCTTAAGTTTTAGGTTGTTGGTCCATAATTTTTCTCAATATTAATGTTTGGAATCAGCTGTTGATGATATCAAATGGGAGACGTAAATCACCTCTCTCAAATGGAGTTAAACTAATGATATTGAATTCTCATTCTCAATGTCACTAGTATATAGCCACCCACTTAGTATATAAATTTTATGTTTTGCACCAATACTTTCTTAAATTGTAATCAGTTATTTATACTCCAAAAAGAAAACCTCATTAATCTACATCTGCCATAGTGGTCCATCGCCACGTTATTCCAACTTCTCACACGAGTTTCGAAATCAGGCTTTGTCACTTAACTATTCAACTTCGTCAATATAGAAAAATCTCAATATAGAACAAAAACATCTCATAAAAGAACAACGAGTTGTCTAAGCTTACAATTAAAATTTGGCATATGTTCACATAAGAACACAGAGCCAGTAAACATTTAAATCCTTTGGTTTCTAACTTCTAAGTAAGCAAATGCTTTATCGTAGAAAATGGATTGATCTGCATTCGTTTGTAAGTGAGCAGATGCATTACTATTTTTTTGTTTTTGAATGAAAAGCAGATGCATTATTATTATGAAAAACAGACTCATACATCTTTCTTTTTTTTTGTTCACAAGAAAATGGACTCATATATTAAAATTTTGTAACTAACAACCAAATAATTACAATTTAATAAACATTGCGGGTAAAAGCGTGTGGTCCTCCCAAAGTGCAACACCTGTTCCGAGATTTAAAAAAAATATGAATGAATCAGAATAAATGCTAATTAGTTAAACAATTAAAGCATCCAATAGTGGCTAACCACCTGCTAAATGCTAGTAGAACAATAATTACAGTATAAAAAGAATAAATTGGGATAAATAAAAAGAAAAAGAATAAAGTAAAAATATGAGGCAATGGGTTAAGGAAATGCACCTTATAAGGAGTGGGCATTAGTGCCAAAAGAATTTTTTAAAAATGGATAGAAAAGTGTGGCCATGTGAATTCGTACGGAAGTCATCATTTGTTGGCGTTCTCTTATTGGTTTGTTACTGGCGCGTAAGAGTGTGTGTGGTTCATATAGAATAACACGCTACACGCTCGTACGAACGGACATCTTATATACAATGTCAGAAATAGTAAGAAATTTCAAATTTGTAAATCTGTACGCATTTATTAATTGTATAAATTTTACATGTGTATAAAATCATAAAATGGTATTTCATGGAATAGGATTGCTCTTAGTTTGTATGGTATCACATCCACAACTTACAAATCAATAAAAGAGAGTATTATCGTCATAATATAGATATGAAGACAAATTATCATTTACAAATGCTTGAAAAAATTTAGCTAAATCTTGTTGATTTGTGGAACCTAATCTCTTGGACACTCGACACACTATAAAAACCGAACAACCTTGCATGACTATGATCGACATGTCCTAGCTAGGGTTTTACACTTATCTATTTATGAGCATTGTTTTGTATTTTGTAGAGCATACAAAACAAATGAATAGTCCTTTTTTTGGGCAAATAAATAGTTCTAAACTTCTGAATTTTGATAATAGTAAGAACGGAAGATAAACACAACTCTGCACGTTAAAATAAACCACTATAAATCGTAACTGTCGTTTACTTTCATTCTCTACTCGTTTTTCTTAAAGATCTGAAATTCAAATCCTAACATACTTCAGTAATCCACTATTCTTTGATGTTACCCATCCAAAAAAAAAAAAAGTGTTACCATTTATAACTACAAATATTTCTTTCTTGCTATCTCTAATTTACAGGAAAAGTTCTATGTCGCGAAACTAATTATGATTGGGACAGAGTTAGACAAAAACATATATAGTCAAATATACAAACATAAAACATAGAAAATCTTTCTAAAAAAAAATGTATATAGATATTAATTATACCATCATCGTATAATAAGAGATATTAAAAAGTAACATTCAAATTTGATCTCTACATATATATTTATATATACTACTGTTGTGTTTTCTTAGAATATTGTACCTTTAATTTATATAGACACCAATTTCCTAAACTTTTTTACCACAAAAAAAAAAATGTTCCTCCGGTGACGGGGATGAAACGGCGATTATGAAGATTCTTGTCCGTGAAGAGCTGGCAACCGACAGGGTTGCTGCCTGTCTACAAGTGCAATTGCCTAACTCACTTTGACGGACACCGGATCTATAGGTTGTCGGTAATAATGCACACGTGTCATGATCTCAACGGTTTAGCTTTGAAATTCACGTTGTCTTCTGATTACGGTGATGAGGTAAGTGATACTAACATACACAGTTTTTGGAGAATTGTACTCCCTGCCTTTTTATTTATAAGGGATTTTAAAGAGATTCTCACATTCTTATAATGCAAAATTTAATTACTTATATTATTAGTTACTTTAGTGTTTAAAGTTTTAATTAACCAGTTTTTCCTTTTTAGTAGTAATATTTAATATTTAAATTGGTTTTAGTTGGATAACCAACTGCGGCTAACAGTGTTTAATGTTTTCTTAATTTCTGTGTTTTTAAGAAAAACCATTTATAAACAAAAACAGAAATTATTTTAATTACTCCATTTAATAACAATTTTTAAGAAGAAACTAAAAACTTTGTATCTCCATATTTGTACGTAAAAGAGGTTAATTAATGTCTAATTAATTAAGATTTTCATTCGTTTTAAATGATGAATTACAGTATATACTAAAAAAAATACTCCAACGCCACCAATAGGGGAAAAAAAAATTAGGATCCTAATACTCTTATAGGACAAATGAGAATCATAAAATATCATATAATGATTAAATTAACCATGACACTGGAATCTATTCTCCACCAATAACTTTTGCTCTTATAATATCACAATTTTTACCAAAAGAAGAATGGATATGGTGTAATGCTGTGTCTATATGTAAGAATACCCATGTATACTTTTATTAATTAAGCACTTTGGTCTAGGGTTATAGACGCCATCATAGGTATTGAGAAAAAAATGGCTAAAGATAGATGAATAACCCCTCAAAGAGAATATATTATCAGTTCAAGCATCAATAAGCCTACTTAATTTCTTTAATAGTTTTTGTTTAGTGTTATTGGCTCCTAATCATAAATTTAGGGTTACCTAGCATTCTCCACTTCTTTCGTGCCGTCTCTTCTTAAAGAATCAATCCCCGTCTCTCTCCCTCATCTTTGTCTCTCTCCCTCATCTTTGTCTCTTAGAGAAAAAAAATCAATCGGACGCATACACAATAGCAAAGAGGGTAATTTTTTTGTTCTCTCTCTCAAATATGGTCCAACTTTCTTATTGATCTCTTCTCTATATATAAGAAGGTCAGAATTGTCCTTGTTCCTCATGATTGTTGTTCTCGTAATAAAGCGGTGATGTGTAGGAAGAGATTTCTTAATATAAATTTCAATAAAATGGATTTCATATAATTTCCTTTCATGGGTAATTTTATTTTTACTAAAATCAAGTAATTAGGGATCAGCTTTTGGTCATTTGATTCTCATGGAAAGAGAGAGCAAAATCAAGTTATGGTGTTGATTGTAAATTAGGGTTAATTTCTGTAGAAGAATGGTGAGGGGAAAGACGGAGATGAAGAGGATAGAGAACGCGACGAGCAGGCAAGTGACTTTCTCAAAGAGAAGAAATGGACTTTTGAAGAAAGCCTTTGAACTATCAGTCCTGTGTGATGCTGAAGTTGCCCTAGTTATCTTCTCTCCTCGAGGCAAACTGTATGAGTTCTCTAGCTCCTCCAGGTAAATTACACATTCGCTAATATTGATGTTGTGCATCCTGATAGATTTTTCATAAATCCATGAGTAGTTTCTTTTTTATATGAATCCCTAATTAATTGGTTGTTCTTATATGAATCCATGAGTAGCTGGTCCAATTTTTTTTTTTTTTTTAGTAGGGTCTATTGATATATCGCTTGGTTTTTGTGTGCTAAAATGACAATTCTTAATTTTATAGAGGAAAAAGAAAGAAAGTCAGGATTCAAGACATTGGTAAAAACGTGGTTCGCACATGGGTTCATGGTTTCCTTGCAAATGCAAAGTAGATGAATTTTGAGATAATTTTAGACTTATGGACGGAAACCCCCACTTAAAATAATCACTTTTGACAAGGAGCCAAACAAATGCCTATTTAATTAGTAGTTCTACATCCGTAACAGTAAGTTTAAGCATATTCTTACTCAAATTAGGTAAAAAAGTCTCGTATGAGCTAGATTCTATTTTCGCTTGGTTCCTACGAACCAGATTTGGTAAAAACAATATTTCCTTATTTAGAGATGTGTCTCCCTATAATCTATATATATATATATATATATGTTGTTTGTATTAGCAAAATATATGTAGGTAGTAGAATTTACACACACGCACACACACACACACATATATGTACATATAAAAAACTATTCAGGCACATGATTTCTAGCTATATAAATTTGAATTAATTTGTACTTTATATAAATATATATTTTATATATTTTTTTCTTTTTTTTTTGAAATAATCAAGAATATGGTATAAGATTACTCATAAATTACATATATATATATATACATATATATGCATGTTTTTTCTTCTTCTTATAAAATACATATATATATTCATGGTTTGTTGGGGTTATATATATATTGTGTATACACATCAATCAATGGTGTTTACAATTATACTGATGAGAAGTGAGTATCTGGTTCATGGGAAGCTAAAATTGCATTATGCATGTTTATTATGTATGTGCACGTAAATATATAGATTGATGTTCGATCACCGGATCGCATTATGTACATAAAAAATATTAAAATGCAACTGAAGAAAAACTTAGCGAAATTTTTATTTAGGGGAAATTTTATGTAGTAAAAAGAATTATTTGATCAGTACTGTATTTAAAAAGGGCTTGACAATTTGATAATAATAATTCCACAAACAACATTGACGTCTTCTAGGAACAATCATCACTAGGCCAATTTATTCTCCCACACCATCGTCATCGTTACCAGTTAGACCCATAATATATAATAGTACTATCCCACATTACTGTTTGTATGTCTCTGTACATACAGTTAGTTTTGATTGTGCGTATATAGTAGATGCATGTTTCATGTATTCACGTATATGCTGGCAACAAAGAGGCATTTGCTACACTTTTGACCCACATAGTACAAAGCCCTTTATCTCAGTGATGACAGATACTGAAGGAGTCATCAGCATGTGTCTAGATCAGAATATGTTGATTCTTTTTTATGATTCTTCTAATTGTTAATTTTCTTGCTCACTTGTAAATTATTGGAAATGATAATTTATGCTAATTATGTACTGGTTTGCTTAAATGATATGTTCGTACTTTATTAGACAAAAATAAATTGATGAATGTTTCTTATAGCAAAGCCGAGATGGGTTCATCACAATAACTAGGTGTTATTATTAACCACGTACATATATAGTTAACAAGTTTCTTAATGACATAATTAGGCCATATCCACATGACTAGATCTCTTTGCTTATATTTTCATCATTTTATTTTATCTTTTAGTTACTGAGGTTGTTTCTTCATTATTCCAGAATTTTGGCAGATGATAGATGGTTACTAGCTCAGATCTTTGTCTATATATAGGTGCATACTGACATTTTATGTTTAACAATACTAATCTAGATACTATATATATATAATTATACACTTGTATTTGCGTTTGTTGCAATGCCATGGGTGAAATATGTTATGATTATAATGTTAAAAAACCTATACCTTATATTTTTGGTTCTCGTTATTATGCTTTAATTTTCTTTCTTTTGGTTCTGTAAGATTGACTTGAATGTTGACTTTCTGATTTTTTCAGTATAACAAAAACAGTAGAACGATATCAAAAACGAATACAAGATCTCGGCTCTAACCAAAGGAGAGAGGATAACTCACAGGTAATCGAATTTTCTTAATCTATCACCATTCATTATTAACCTTCAATTGGTTAAAAAAAAAAGACTCGTATATATGCATAGATTTGCTAGAAATATACTGATCAGTGATCAAAATCAATCATAATTCATTATAATATATTTTTCGTGGCAATTTATTCGTCATATGACTCATACCGCCTTTTATTGAATATACATGGAAAAAATCTAAAATTTGTAAATGCTTTATCTATTGAACGTGACTACGTGAGTCATAAATAATTTGTGTCATTTATGTTCTTATAAATTTGGTTAAAACTTTTGTTTATTTGACAAAAAGCTTTTCCTTTCTCTTATAGATTATTACAACTTGATGTTTCTGTTATATTTTGACATGATCAAACCTTGTTGACAGCAAGCTAAAGGCGAAACCTATGGTTTAGCGAGAAAGATCGAACAACTGGAGATTTCGAAAAGGTTCTTGAATCCTTTTTTTTTTATGAAAGTAAAATAAGAATTTGTAACTTTCTATTCAATATACAAATTTTAAAACATATATTTTGATTGTATATACATTATTGTGTTTGAAAAAAAAACACAATTGCAGAAAATTTATGGGAGAAGGACTTGACGCGTCTTCTATTGAGGAGTTACAACAACTGGAGAACCAACTGGACCGAAGCCTAACCAAAATAAGAGCCAAAAAGGTAATTTATATATCTCTGGTCATTTCCTTTGGTCGATGAAAATAAATTTATCACTCTTATCATCATAGAGTCATGCTTAATTTCCTCGATGTTTAAGAGCATGACGTGGTGGTTGGGTCTATTAAGTTTACATATAATCATAGGATCATGCTTAGAAGACCACACACTGACACACATAGATTTATGCATGTATTTGTGCATTATACATGAGTAAGATAGGATTGTTTGAAGAGTCACTGATTAGAAAAGATGACCTTATATATGTTGTTTAAGCAATTTGTTCCGCTATTTTATTTCTTAATTTCAGTACCAATTGCTACGTGAAGAAATTGAGAGTTTGAAGGAAAAGGTAAAACTCATAAACTCATATATGTATAAATAAACTAAATGTATGTATTGATCCGCTGATACTAGATTTGTTCTCTAATTAAACCATTTTCATCCGGTTCCTTGTCAATATTTTAGGAGAGGAACCTCACTGCAGAAAATAAAATGCTGATGGAGAAGGTACACGTTATTTTTAACGTATGACTTCTCTAGATTTAATACCATATTGATTTGTTCTCTATAAATCTATTATTATGAAATTGTCTGCTCTTTTTGTACGAGAATTTTAATTTGAGGAATGTGTGAATAAAAAGTATGAGAAGGAAAGAGGAGGAATAATACCAAGAACATCATCATCAACAACATCAGAAGACTTGGACGCAGAGGACAGTGAAATGGAAGTGGTGACTGATTTGTTCATTGGACCTCCTGAGACTCGACACTCCAAAAAATTTCCTCCTCCAAACTAATACATGNAATACATGTTTATAAATTTAAAAAAAAAAAAAAAAAAAATGATCACACAACTTAAATTATTGTGTCTTCTCCTTTCTAGAAGAAAAATTGAGGTTGATTAATGTAATTAGTTTTTTTTTCTTCTTCTTTTTGTATCCAATAACATCTTTGAAAATCCAAACCATTTCTGAATGTCTTCCTTAAAACACTATAAAGTCTATATATCAATACTCGATTCTTAAACAACAGAGAATACTATTAATGAAAAAAAGTCTCATATCGGTTAGAAGCACATCCACTTACAGGAATATGGGTCAGTTAACACCCTATAATTTAAAAGTTTCTTTGTATATGTTTATCTGCTTTGCATCTGTTGAAAATAAAAATTTGAATTACAATTGCAGTAAAAGAAAAATAAAATTTGAATTGTATACTAATTTTCTTGTTCAAGCTGTTTATTTTTTTTTTATAACTCTTGGCCCATTAAATAGATATTTTAGTTTTTATTTTATATTGAACGTAGTCCAAAGTGTTAAAATTTCTTTTTTTTTTTCTTTTTTTATTGGGCAATAAAAAAAAAAGATGACGCAATATTCTATTAAACTATTTATTTTAACCTGATATAAAATGGTAATTGCTTTTTTTTTTTGAAAATCCAAGACCAGGTGGTGTCCAAGCCCAATGGACATTGTTAACTCACACAAACCATCTGGTGATTCTAGAGGCCATCATTACACCAACATTAAATTACTGCAGTGGCTAATACTTGAACCCATATATAGTTTCTATATAGTTTTTTTTAATATGATTTCTATTTATGTTTTGACTTTAAATCTGGTAAATAAAATTTTTGGATCTGTTACTAACATTGATAATTGAAAATTTTATAAAATAGTATATAAAATAGATTCTATCCCGTCTTAAGAAGAGGAAATTTATTTATTATTTATTATGTGTTTAATATTTTTTATGAATAATATGCTCATATAAATTAATATTTTCTATAATTATAATTACATCTTTTTGAAATTAAAAATATAATAAAAAATTATTTAATCTGTTTTGTATTAATTATTATAATATTTTTATTAATTATTTTAATCTATTTTACAATTGTTTAAATAGTTTAACGGTAGAAAGTGTAAAACACCGTAATTATAAAAAAAATTTTTAACCCGTCTCACTATATAATTAAGTAATATATATACATATATATATATTAACTATTTTAATATTTTTATTTTATGAAGTTACAAATATATTTATCTAATTTTTAAATTTTTATTTTTGTCAAGTTCATAATTTATATTTTAAAAATTTATTAATATTAATTTTGAACATTTATGTATATTTTTTATTTTGTTAGTTGAAATATATTTATTTACATATTTACCAATATTTGATTTTATGATTTATAAAAATAATGGATGTATTATACTATCATTTGATTTAAAATTTTAAATATATATTATTTAATTTTGATTTTGATTTTTAATTAATTTGGAAAATAAGACCCATTATTTTAGATTATTTAGATATTTATTTATTAATTATATTGTTTGAAAATATATTTAGTAGATATAATATTATATTCTATAACTATCTTTAATAAAATTCTATCAAATCATTATTATTTATTAGCATTTTATGTAAATCACATATTAACTAAATATTTGTTTTATAAAAAATGATCATATTTTAATATAAAAAATGATAAGGATCGATAAACATTATTATTTTAACTTAAATACGGTGATAAACTTAAATTTAATTTTAAACCAATGTATAGAAATTTAATTGGTGTTGTTATAGGAGAAACTATAACTTTCAAAATTTACAAATATTAATAGTTTTAGGATTAGAATGTGTGAGGTTTGTCTAGTCTTGGGATACAAGAAAAAGTGAATAACATTGTGGCAAATATTCCAGAATTTGAGATAAATAAAATGAATAATAAATTGAAGAATCTCGTGAAAAGTGAAACGAAGCGGAAAAACGAAAGAAGTGGGAGGAAATGATTTTTACTATTGATATTTTTATAACATTTTAATAGCGTTCAAGATATAAATTTAAAGAGAAGTAAATAGAGATGAGTGTTCAGTGTATAGAGAATTTTCTCATTTTTTGTCAATAATTCTTCATTCTATTTGTATACTTTAAAATTATATTTAATGTTTTTGATATTTCTTGTTTTCTATATAGGTTGATTCAGCCTTTACAAATCAAAACAGTTTTTTTATTATCTGAATAAGTTATGGACATACTTAGGTGTTGACAACTAGTTTGAATGCATAAGTTTGATCATGTTATCCAATTCGTTTAAATCCAAAATTTGCTGGTTGGACTTTACTTCATTTTTCTCCACTTTAATATTACTTTCCCACTCTGTTTGTGGATTTTTTCAAAGTAATTAAATTAAGTCTAAAAAATAGTCTGACGTCTAAGTAATTGGACTCGGTCGACGGTCAAAGTCGACAAAATTCAACGGCTGAAGAAAAATCTCCTCCAATAAGTTTCTGATCGATAACTTGTTTGCTAAGCGTATCTAGAGAAATACTGTCTTCGTCATGGCCGCTACTTCGTTTCTTGATACCGTTTTCCGAAGAAGAAAGAAGAAGTCTAATGAGTTCATCACTACTGGTTTCCTAAGCAGTAAGTCCTCAGTTGTTTCTTTTCAATTTCTCTTCCTCACAACCCCAGAAATTATATTCACTTTCACTTGTCTCCGACTGTGCTTAATTTATGCAGTTTTCGAATTCGACTTGGACACCCTCAGAGCTGCAACTGATGAGTTCTCATCTCTGATTGGTCGTGGCGGGTTTGGTTCTGTTTTCAAGGTTGTGTGACTTGTGTCTTTAATCTTTAAAAGTTCCTCGGACATGATTTATATCAATTAAAAGAATTCACGTCCATTAATTAATTACTGTAATAATAGATTCGTTTTTTTTTTATTATTTAAAAAAAAAATTCAGGGTAGGCTTCAAAGCGGAGAGGAAATAGCAGTCAAGAGATTATCTGGAAGTTCCACTAGAAGTGAGAGTGATTTTCGTAATGAAGTCGAGATTTTGTCTAAGCTTAGGCACAAGAATCTTATCCATCTTCTTGGTTTCTGTTCTAAACGAGACCAACATTACCTTGTTTATGAGTTCATGCCTAACTCAAGCCTCGATTCTTATATATCATCTGGTCAGACATAATATCCTTTTCTAAAATCATCAATCTTGTCTACTTTCCAAGCTATGATCATGACTCATTTGTGGTTATGTTCTTCAGATAGTGCTACTCACCAGCTAAGTTGGGATATGTGTCGAGACATAGTCAAAGGCATAGCTCGAGGGCTACGTTACATTCATGAAGAATCTGCGTTATGGGTCGTTCACCGCGACATTAAACCTACAAACATTCTATTGGATTCAGATTTTAAACCTAAAATCTCGGGGTTTGGATTGGCGAGGATGATGCAACAAGGTGACAGTGAAGCAGAATCGACTGTACTTGCCGGTACCGTGTAAGTGAATTTACGTTATTAACGTACTTAGGGATAATGTTTTGTAGAGCTTTAGAGACTGATACATAGAACATTATGATACATTATTCTACAGAGGGTATTTAGATCCTGAGTACTTTCGAACCGGACGTGTTTCTGTCAAATCTGATGTTTATGCTTTTGGAGTTACCATCTTGACGATCATCAGCAAAAGAAGGGTTCATAGTGGGGACGAAGAACCTCTAATCCAATATGTGAGTTTAAGTTTTTAAGCAAAAGTGTCTATAATTGTTATGTTAAATGTTTCCTTAATATCGTAGCTTCTTTAAGGTTATGAGATGCTGGAGCAGAGGAGAACCCATCGATGTGATCCATCAAGTGATGAGAGAACAAGAAAGTGAAGATTCCATAAGCGAAATCTTGAGATACATTCACATTGCTTTGCTGTGTATCAATGAAAATGCAGAGACAAGGCCGAGTTTAGAGACAGTTCTTCATTGTTTTAGTTGTCTCTCTACTCCTTTACCTGAACCAACAATTGGTGATCGAGCTCGTTTAGAGGCAGAAACAAACCTGTCTCTGTCACCGTCTCTATCTCCTGGATATAGCTCTGATATGTCGCCCACGTCTTCACGTTACGGAGATTGCGCATGACCGCAAAAGATAATATTACCTCTGCTTGAGTGCTCTGTTTATTTGATTGATGAGAGTTTATGATGAGAATGATTTAATGGTTACTCTTATATAATAAATGTGCAAAACTATATTTTGGATTGAATTAATATGGTGTATCTAGATTTAACATCTCGGTTCAATACCTTTTAAACTCCTCTATATTAGTTGAAACAAAATTGCCATATAACAAAATTTAGGCATCCTAACCCCAAACTTGGTGTAAGACACTATAACATCGTGTTATTTCAACAAAAACTGTAATGTTATGGTTGGAAATGCTTTAGTATAGAACCAATGTTTTAAAACTTTAATTGGTACCACAAAAACAAATGAGAAACTAAATTAAAGAACCCGAAATATAAGTCAAGGTCCACAGTCAAAGTCAACGGCTAAGAAAAATAGAAAAATCTCCTCCAATAAGTTTCCCATAACTTGTTTGCTAAGACTTACTACGTCTTCGTCTTCGTCTTCTTCTCCATGGCTGTCACTTCGTTACTCGATACCCTTTTCCGAAGAAGAAAGAAGAAGTATACAGATTTCATAAGCAGTAAGTCTTCTGTTTCTTCTCAATTTATCTTCCTCACATCTGATATTTATTTTCACTTTGTTTCTGCTAAATTCTGCAGTTTTCGAATATGACTTTGATACCATTAGAGCTGCAACTCATGATTTCTCATATCAGATTCGTCATGGCTTGTCTAGATACAACTACTACAAGGTTGGGTCGTTAATCTTTACAACGTAAAACTCGAATTTTGTCTATAATTGTAAGAAAAACATAGTTTTTAATTTTCTTTTAAATTTCAGGGTAACCTTCAAAGCGGACAAGAAATAGCAGTCAAGAGTTTCTTCTCTGGACGTTCCATCACAAGTGAGAGAAATTTTCGTAATGAAGTCGAGATTTTGTGTAAGCTTAGGCACAAGAATCTGCTCCATCTTCTTGGTTTCTGCTCTGAACGAGACCAACATTTCCTTGTTTATGAGTTCATGCCTAACTCAAGCCTTGATCAGTTTATATTAGGTTAGTCAAATTGAATATCTTTTCCATCTTCTAACCCAATCTTGGCTATCTTCAAGCATATGAGGATCATTACTCGTTTATTTAATTTATTATTGTTTCAGATCCATGTAGAGCTTCTCAGTTAAGTTGGGAGATGTGTCGAAACATTGTTGAAGGCATAGCTCGAGGGCTACGTTACCTTCATGAAGAATCCGGATTGCAGGTTGTTCACCTCAACATTCAACCTCGTAACATTCTTCTGGATGATGATTTTCAACCGAAATTGACGGGGTTTGACGTGGCGAGGATGATTCAGGATGGCGAAAACAAAGCAGAATTAACTAGTCTTCCCGATTGCGTGTAAGTGAAGTTTATTGGTTTAACATATTTAAAGTTAAAATGTTTTGAGGATAGTAGAGGGACTGATACACAAAATCCTTTGAGATCGTTTACAGAGGGTATATAGATCCAAAACTCCACCAAACCCTGCATTTTTCTGCCAAAACTGATGTTTATGCCTTTGGAGTTACCATCTTGGCGATCATAACCCGAAGAAGCAGTTATAATTGGAAGACAGGACCTCTAGGCGAATATGTGAGTTTATTATATTAAAGCAAACGTGTGCATGGTTTCTAAATGTTCCTTTAATCGTATTTGTTGATGTCTTATAGGTTATGGGATGCTGGAACAGAGGAGAAGCCGTCAATGTAATCCATGATGCCATAAGAGATGGAGAAAGAGAAGATTCGACAAGCGAAATCTTGAGATACATTCACATTGCTCTGCTCTGTCTCGATGTCAATCCAGAGACAAGGCCGAGTTTAGATCAAGTTCTTCACTGGTTTAGTTGTTTCTCTACTCCTTTACCTGAGCCAACAATTGGTAATCGGTTTCTTGCAGAGGAAGAAACAAATTGGTTATCGTCGCCATCTCCCGGATATGGCTCTCCTATGTCACCCGCGTCTCCACGTTAAGGAGATTAAGTATGATAGAATGAGAATCTATCTGCCTGAATGCTCTTTTTCTTTGTTTGATGAGAGTTTATAATGAGATTATGAGAATGATATATGGCTTACTCTTATAAAAGAAATATCAACATCTACGTCCTATTTGTTTCTTTTTCTTTTGTCAACAACATTCTATTTGTTTCTAAAATCAGGTTTTGTATGGATGTTGCATTTGGATACAATTTTATGAGTTTGTTCATTTGTTTCCATATGATTTTTCAATTAAAAAACAAAATGTTTATGGGTCCGTGATACAAGAAGGCCAAACCAAATTCGACTGAGGTTCATGGTACCGGGTGAACGAAGGACTTTAGATTTTACTCTGGGAATATTCAAAAATCATAACCATGTACTGCCTGCTGCATTGTAACCTAACTTGTTTTGCACGTCTTTTAGAAGGCAAGTAGATCCACCTTACTGTCGAACGTCGCGCGTTTCTACCAAATCTGATGTCTATAGCTTTGGAGTTTCAATCATAGCAATAATCATCAGAATAAAGGCTTATAGTGTCGACCAAGGACATGTTGTAGTCTTGTGAACTATGTGAGTCACATTAAACCACTGCATTATCATCAATGAGCGTCTATGATTTGAGGCTTTAAGTGTTGTTCTTTAGGTTCGGAGATTCTGGAACAGAGGAGAAGTCATCCATGTGATCTATCGAATGATGAGAGAAGACGGAAAAATCATTAGATACATTCATATTACTTTTGTCTGTGTTAATGACAATCCAGAGACGATGGAGGCCGAGTTTAGAAACAGTTCCATTGGTTTAGCTGTTTCGCTACTCCTCTACCTGAACCAGAAGCAGTTCCCTCTCTGTCTAGCTCTGTTTCATCACCCATCTCTTCGGCTAAGGATTTTGTATATGACCGTCTAAGATTAACTCTTACCTTAACTTCGGTTGAACGCTCTATTTCTTGTTTGAATATAGTTAAGAGTTAAGACTCATATTCTCATGTTGATTTATTGTGTTTGTGTGAAAATTCATAAGAAAATAGATCGATTTTTCTCTAAGTTTTACAAATCAAATTTGTTTTAGATGTCATTTATGCATAAACACAACTCAGCTAGCTGTTATTCGAGGGAGATCCGATTAGTGACAAGAGGCGACAGAGATTTTTTGTTTTATTTATTAAAGTAAAAAAGTGATAAAAGATGACGGTAGAGAGATACCATACAAAGACTAAACCGGAATATAAAAACTTTTTAATCTAAAAGATAAAGTCTGGCCAGAACCGGATCGTACGGAATCGTTTTGGACAACCGAAAAGCCACCACTATTCGGCAAAGAACCGAACGCTTGTCTCTTTCTTCAGAACGGTGAGTAGTTATCTGATAACGAACCGGAGAGACTCTTAAATGCCACGTGTACGCCTTAATTAGCCGACACATGCCTGCTCATGCAGTGTAGAAGCTGGACGGCACGTGGCACTCTCACTCTCACCTCTATCACAGAGAAGTTTGGACTTTAAAAGAAAGTCTAGAAATAGAAGCAACCTTCTCTTTTCACTCGTATCGACAGATTGTTTAACCCAACACGCAACAACAACAACAAGAAAAAGGAAAAAAACCCTAAATTTACGGAAGGAACAAAAAAAGAAGCTAAACCGAAAGCGAAAGGAAGCTTTGATTATTTTTTTGGTTTCAAAGTTACAATCCTTGATTTTTGTAGGTTACAGTGTACGAACACGCAAGAATAGCGTGAGAAGTCAATAGAGTTTTACCAAAAGGGTCTCTCTATATTTAAGGATTATTTTCTTTCAATTTTTTTTTTCTGCAGGTTTCGGATATTATAAGAACAAGCAGAGAGATGTGTAGTTTGGCGACAAATCTGTTATTACCATCGAAGATGAAGCCAGCTTTTATAGACAAACAGAGCAATAATAGCTCACTCTTTGTCTCCAACAAAAGATCCAAGATGAAGAACAAATCTATTGTTCCTGTAAGAATCTGTTATTAATTTCATTAATTTATTTATCTTTAATTGGCCTCTATCAAGATGTTACTATTTCTGGAAATTTATAGAAAAAGTATTTAGATTTCCATGGGGTTTTAATATATTTGCTCTGTTTTTAACCTTTAATCTAATGATAAGCCGTAATAAATCTACTCTATTTGTGTTTTTGAATGGATAAGGTTGCAAGATTATTTGGACCGGCGATTTTTGAAGCCTCCAAATTAAAAGTATTATTTTTAGGAGTTGATGAGAAGAAGCATCCATCAAAGCTCCCAAGAACTTACACTCTTACTCACAGTGACATAACCGCTAAGCTAACTTTAGCTATATCTCAATCCATCAACAACTCTCAGGTAAGTCATAAACCCTCTCCCACAGTGTATAAAGATTAGGTTTAGGGTTATCCTTTTTAGAAGGCTGATGTAACTTTTGTTTTTCGTCTGTGGTCTAACCAGTTGCAAGGATGGGCAAATAAGTTGTTTCGGGACGAAGTAGTGGCCGAGTGGAAGAAAGTGAAAGGGAAAATGTCCCTTCACGTTCATTGCCACATTAGCGGAGGCCACTTCCTTTTGGATCTTATTGCAAAGCTTCGATACTACATCTTTTGCAAAGAATTACCGGTGGTAAGTTTTTTAATTCGTTATTTTTTTTTATGGTAATGATCTAGTGGTTGACTAGTATGGGTTAGACCGATGAACTTATGTGGTATATTAACTAAATCGGACCTATTGATTTATAGGTACTAGAAGCTTTTGTGCATGGAGATGGGTACTTGTTAAATAACTACCCTGAGCTACAAGAATCTCCTGTTTGGGTTTATTTCCATTCCAACATTCCAGAGTACAACAAGGTTGAATGTTGGGGACCGCTTTGGGAAGCCACGCAGCACCACCACCACGATGGAAATAGGACCCGCAAAAAATGTGATACTCTCCCGGAGTTGCCATGTCCTGATGAGTGCAAATGTTGCTTTCCGCCGGTTAGCACGATCCCGTGGTCTCATCGTCATTATCAACATAGCAGAGCGGATGAAAATGAGAATGTCGTGGGTGGCGAGTTGGGAATTTCTATGCCTAACTCTGAGAGATTCAAGCGATAGGTCTCATGAAAATGTATATTTTTCTCTTTGGTGGCTAGGAAAGTTAGAAGGAAGAATTTTATTTGTTTGGTGTTAATAATAGTAAAATAAAAATTGTGTAACGCAAGGCTCAGTATTGTAATAATTAAGTTTCATATGTATTTTTCAAAAAAAGGTTTCACATGTATTATTATCTTATAAGATGAATATAGTTTTAGGCGCACGTGTTATGTATGTCGAGTAAACTATTTTGTTTTTGGTCGGCAACACACGAGATAAATAATAGTCCAAATGCTAAGATTAGGCATCAAGTCTCATGGAAATTTTCTTTTTATGATAATTTCTCTACAATTCCGAGTTTCTGAGAGAGAGGTGTGGTTTGATGGCAAATCTTTTGCTCCCGGCGAATCTGAAAGCAGATTTTTCAGATAAACAGAGAAGTAGCTTACTCTTTCCCAATGCTACAAGATCCAAGAGAAAGAACAGATCTATTATTCCTGTAATAATCTCAATTTTCTTTCCATTTAAGTGTTACGTTTTGGTATCTCTGTTTTTGGCTGCTCTGCTTCTGACTTTTTCTTTTTAAATCCAAATGCTTTCTTTCTTCTTCTTTTTTTTTTTTTTTTCTACTTTTGGTTTGTATCTGTACGAATTACGACTAACAAAATGACCATATCTGTAATTTGATATCTATTATTATTATTATTATTATTTTTACTTTCTTCGATCTATCTGATGTTTTTTCCCTTTTCAAATGGTTTAAGGTTGCAAGATTATTCGGACAGGCGATCTTTAAAGCTTCTAAACTGAATGTATTGTTCTTAGGAGTTGATGAGACGAAGCACCCATCAAAGCTTCCAAGAACATACACTTTCACTCATAATGACATTACTGCTAAGTTAACTTTAGCTATTTCTCAATCTATCAATAACTCTCAGGTAGTTAATCACCAACCACCTCTCCTCCACTTAACATACATGTGAAGACATTACGGTTAAGAGTTTTACAAGTTTAAACTTTGGTTTGCGGTCTCTACCAGTTGCAGGGATGGGCGAATAGATTGTACCGGGACGAAGTAGTTGCCGAGTGGAAGAAGGTGAAAAGTAAAATGTCGCTTCACGTTCATTGCCATATTAGCGGCGGTCATTTCCTTTTGGATCTCATTGCGGAGCTTCGATACCTTATTTTCTGTAAAGAATTACCGGTGGTAAGTCTTGTTATTAACCAAATGATGATGGTCGAATGGTTAACTATATTTTAGTATATATCCACATATGAAATAAAACAATGTGTTATATATATATATATATATATGTGTGTAGTCTTTTAGTGACATTTGACCAATTGGTTATAGGTTTTGAATGCATTCGTCCATGGAGATGCGGACCTGCTAAACAATCACCCTGAGCTACAAGAAGCTCTTGTTTGGGTTTATTTCCATTCCACCATCTCCGACTTCAACAAGGTCGAATGTTGGGGCCCGCTAAGCGAGGCCATTTCGAACGATGGCTGTAGAACTTACACGTGTGAAATGCCAGAACGGCCTTGCGTTGATGAGTGCAGCTGTTGTTTTCCGACGGTCAGCACGATTCCCTGGTCTCACTCTTATGTCATCCACGGTGAAGACGATGAGGATGTAGCTCTAAGTGGGAAGGAATGTTGTGACTAAATATATGTATAATCGTAGCCAGAGAAAATAGTAACGCAACTTAGACATATCTTAATATGTATAGTAATTTAGTATCAAAGGGTCGGTGAGACATCGATCATAATCACATGCAAAATGTTTCACGTCCCTCCAATGCAAGTTAAAAATAAAATTAGCGTTTCTTTTTTCATTAATAAAGAATGTAAGCATTTATAGATTGTAGGTGCAAGGTTTTCAGAAAATCAAGTATAATGCAAGCTATTCAGTTCTGGGCATTGCAGATTAGGCTGTAGCTGTTTATCTACATATAGTTAAATATGTCGTTGTATACCATAATTCGTCATTTGTAACATGTGAAAAATTTCCAACAAATATGATAAATGATGATGATTAGATAAACCGATAAACAAGTAATAGTACTATATTACTAGTAGATACTGAATTTAGTAGTCTAATGATAATATCGGTAGATCAAGTCACTTACTAGTTACTACATTAGGTGAAACAAAACTATTTGAATACAACGTAACTTATTCTTTCTTTTGCTTTCCTTTTTTTGAAAACACCATATGTGACTTGCCAATTA
Organism: Sisymbrium altissimum; assembly: GCA_900406495.1. Taxonomy (NCBI): domain Eukaryota; kingdom Viridiplantae; phylum Streptophyta; class Magnoliopsida; order Brassicales; family Brassicaceae; genus Sisymbrium; species Sisymbrium altissimum. Next base: position 37,629 of record OVBI01000327.1, on the reverse strand, counting down.
TTACAATGTACCGAGGAGGCGGGGACACGAACAAAACAACTCATATGGTCGTACATGTTTCATTATTTGAGGAATCGACCGCATATCTGAACGGTACAAAAAACGTGAGCCAAATTTATTTGGCGAGAGAAAAGACTAGTCGTTGTTGTTTCCCCCACCAATTTCTTTGTTTATGATAAGGACAATATGCTATTTGGGAAAATATTATATGAAGTTGTAATACCTTTTGAACGTACATTACTTACAGATTTATAATTGTTTGCCAAAAACGAAAGATGACAAAGGGACTCAATAATTCATATCTACCAAGACAGACTTATTTGCATTACACATAGCAAACCGCCAAACCCTGATTTCGTAACCAGATTTGTGTGTGTTTGAGGTGATTTTGTTTGTCATAAATCAAAGTCGTTCTGGTTCCGTAACTGGGACCTGGCCAGGTCTTATACCTTGTCACGTGGTGCAAAATGATGGAAAAGATTCGAGAGGAGTTGATCTTTGTCGGCCACATACATTTCGGTTCAACATAATACGGTGAAAAGTTAAAAAATAATTTAAGTAAGAAAATGAACTTCTGTTAAGCAAGAGAAGAAATATACACAACCAAACCAATAGCCAACAAAGAAGACAAAAAATGTGTGTATAAGTGACCTAAAAGCATAAAAGATCATCTTAATAAAGCTTACAAGGTACAACTCTGGGGCAAGGAGAAATCTCAAAAACAATCTCTATTGTGTAATCAAAAATTTTCAGGAAATATTATATATACAGAAAAAATGCAGTCTATATACATCACACTAAGAACTTAAACTTAATCAGTTTCCACAATCCACTAAATTTATGCATCCTCATGAGAAAAGACTACAAATATCTATGGGAGGTTTGGTTAGGACGACCAACTAACACGGATGTGTTTGGCTTCTTCTGCCGCCGGAGTCTGAAAAAGGAAAAGGGGCAAGAATCAGCTCAAAGATTTCACCGTATTGTTGTTCTACCAAAAGACGACGCCCCGATTTTGCTCTCCCTGCTCTAAGAATTGAAACAGAGAATAAAGAATCAGGAATAAAGAATTGCGATTAAGGAGTGAGGATTAAAGCATTGCGTTTATTACCTGAGACTTCGGGGAAGGAAAGACATTCCAAAATCTTAAGGTTTCATCTCCTGCTCCTGTCACGATCGTCTGCAACAAATAAGATCATACAATAGAAGTGTGTTAATGCAAGTATAGATCAGATAAAAACATAAGAAAATAAGAAAAAACAATTTGAGATTTTGATTATGAGGATATGAATTACATAAATGAGTAAAGATAAAGACTAACCTGTCCATCTGGTGAAACCGCAAGATACAGAACACGGAATGTGTGACCCGTGAGAGTTGCTAACTGTAAGAGAAAATACATTTTCAGTTATTTGAAATCGCAAAAGTCAGCAAGAAAGAGAGAATAAACTGAAAATAAAGAAGACAGCAACTCTTACTTTAGACATGGTTGGGTATTTCCAAACGATGATTTGGTTTTGAGAATATCCGTGCGTGCTCACAAGCTCGTTCACGTTCTTAGACCAAGCCAAATTACACACCTGCATAAGAGAATAAAGGTTTTAAACACGATGTGAAATGCTGGTTATTTTTAGTTGTTGTTCAAAGTCAGCAGAAGCAGGTTACCTGACTATTGGTGTCTACGCAACTTAAATGAGTGTTTGTCGTCGTGTTCCAGAAACGGATGCATCTATCAGCAGTACCACCACCGGAAGCAAGAAGCCCGTGAAGATGTGGAGACCACGCAATGGCTTTAACTGCTGCTGCGTGTTCACAGTATCTCAAAACCGGTTGTGTGGAATGTTGGTTCCATACGAGAAGCTGCGAGATCCTAGAATCATTACTCGTGTTCGAAAAGTCATGTTATCTTAGACACAAAATGAAGATTGTATACTTACCTTATTGTCATTTCCGCCTGATGCTAGCTCGCGATTGTCATAAGACCATTTGAGTCCACAGACTTCGGATTTGTGACCTGTTAGTTTACTGACATGATCTTCTTGAGACCGTATGTCTCTCTGAAGTATACTCTTGTCTCTGCTACCCGAAGACAAAACCGATGAGCTCCATGCTAAGGCTCCAACTCGTAGCCGATGACCTTCCATCGTTCTTATTTTCTTGCAGCGCAACGCATCCCAAATCTAGTGAAAGAAAAACAATAAGAGTCAGTTCTCCATAAAAAAAGATCAAAACTAGAAATATGAGGAAACCCCCCCCACAAGCCAATTCTCATTTATTGTGTTTACATACTATTTAGTTTTATAGTTCCAAATATGTTTAAGAATCCATTAAAGGATAGGAAATGCATCCCACAGCCAGCGCGAGTTATTGCATTCTTGTAAGAGTAACAGTTGCATCCTTTTAAGGTCTAATCACATTGTGTAATTCAAGTAGTAGACAACTAATGCATATAGGTAGATAGAGGTAGGCATTGACTCAAAACAGCCAAATGTATCTTCTTCAACTTACCTCTACGGTTCCGCTACTAGTTCCAATCGCCAAATGCGTTCCACGTAGTGCCCAACCAACTGAGCAAACGCTCTCATCGGACCCGAGATCACATAACTTAGTTACCTGCAAATAGCAGAAAGACATTCCCAAGTCAGAAACACTTGAATTCACTTTAAGACAAGAAATGAGTCAGGAAACAAAAGAAAAGGAAAAAAACTCACCTTGCTACTACAAGCATTCCACAAATAAACGCAGTTCCCTAATCCAACTGCAAGAACATTTTGTGCCGACCAGTCCACTAGATTCAAGTAAAAATCATCTTGCAGAGCCGGCGCATCCAATACCTAAAAACAACAACAACATCCACAGAACAAATGCAATATAAGAAAGAACCCACATTTCAAAATCATTGGATAAAAGAGTAGACATTACACATTCTTCACAAAACAGTTCACTACAACACTAAGCAAAACACTTCACAAAAATCCCACACCTTTCAAACACAAATGCACACAAAGATACGAAATTGCATGAACGAAATCAAGAACCACAAGTCTCAAACACCAACAATACAAGAAAGAACCCACATTTGCAATCATTAGATAAAGAGTAGACACTACACATTCTTCAAAAAAAAACAGTTCACTACAACACTAAGCAAACACTTCACAAAAATCTCAAACCCAAATGCACTCAAAGAGATGAAACTGCATGAACACAATCAAGAATCGCAAGCCTCAAACACCAACAATACAAGAAAAAATCCACATTTGCATTCATTGGATAAATAATAGACATTGCACATTCTTCAAAAAAACACTTCACTACAACACTAAGCAAACACTTCACAAAAAACCTCACACCTCTAAAACACAAATGCACACAAAGAGATGAAATTGCATGAACCTCAAGTCTTCAAACACAAATTCTCACACTACAGACTCTAATCTCAACCCACAAACCCTAAAAACCAAAACTTTAAAAACCCACAAAGATCAACACAAGACTCTCTCTCACCTTATAAGCCGACCTAAGAATCTTCCTCGGAGACTGAACAGGACTACGACTGACACCAGGAGACTCATCAGACCCAAACGGAGAGAAAGAGTTAACCGGCCGCTGAGACTCAGTCTTATACCGAAAAATATTCGGAGAAGGAGAGAAAGACCCAGTAACAAGATCAGTCTTTTCCGGCGTCTCGGGTCCAAAAAGAGCGGTTCTCAACAAACCGGCGTAAGAACCAGGACCAGCTTCTTTAGCACCGTCTTTTTTAGGCGACGGTTCAATCCCAAAAAGAGCGAAATTAGAACCGGATCTACTAGGAATAAACCGGTCAGAGTAGATAGGTTTAGAAGGAGACTGGTAATGGTTGGAATCAATCAAACGGTTGATTCGACTCTCTAGTGACACCGTCGGTCGATTCATTGACTGTGGCAGATTTATTAAACCACTCTTACTTCTCCTCCCTGGAGGATCTTCTTCCTCCATCGCTGATTTCATTCTCTTGCTCCTTCGTTCCTCCAGATTTGCGTAAAGATTGAAACTTTTTTTTTTCTCTCTTGGCTTTCCTTTTTTTTTTTCTTTCCCGGGAAATTCTTGAGGGCAACAGAAAACGTCAAGGGAAAAATTGGTGCGAAAACTAGGGCGTGATCTGCTGTGGTAGGGTTTATCGTTTGTACGGTATGTACTTTTTAATTTATTGGACCTTTTCATTGGGCCTGTAACTGTTTTCAGCCCAATAAGAGATATATCCTTTTTTTTTCTTTCTCTTGGGGGGGGGCAACAGAAAACGTCAAGGGAAAATTGGTGCGAAAACTAGGGCGTGATCTGGTGTGGTAGGGTTTATTGTTTGTACGGTATGTACTTTTTTATTTATTGGACCTTTTAATTTGGGCCTGTGACTGTTTTCAGCCCAATAAGAGATAAATCCTTTTTTTTTTCCCGGAGATATGTCCTTTTTTTCGTTCACCGACCTCTCTCTCTCTCCTCTCTATTATATATACTTCTTTTTGTAGAACGATTTTTAAGGTTTTGATTTTCTCTCGTATCATCTTTTCAACATGATGGGAAAGATGATTGACTTGAAAGAAGGATGGGACTATATGGAGATGGGTATCACGAAGCTGAAACGGATTCTGGAAGGACTGCCTGAGCCTGCCTTTAAATCTAAAGAATTCATAATGTTTTATACGACTATCTACAACATGTGCGTACAGGAAGCTCCCAATGATTACTCAAAGCAGCTTTATGGCAAGTATCGTGAAGCTTTCGTTGAGTATATTAACTCTACTGTTTTACCTGCTTTAAGGGAGAAGCATGATGAGTACATGCTGCGGGAGTTGGTTAAAAGGTGGTCTAACCATAAAGTTATGGTTCGATGGCTATCCAGATTCTTCAACTATCTTGACCGTTACTTTGTTGTTCGGAGATCACTTGCACCGTTGAATGAAGTTGGCTTGACATGCTTCCGTGAATTGGTTTATAACGAGTTTCATTCCAAGGCCAAAGATGCTGTGATAGCGCTTGTTGATAAAGAACGTGAGGGCGAGCAGATTGATAGGGCTCTATTGAAAAACGTGTTAGATATTTATGTGGAGATTGGAATGGGGAAGATGGATAGATATGAAGAAGATTTTGAAAGCTTCATGGTTTTAGATTCAGCATCTTACTATTCTCGCAAAGCATCAAGCTGGATCCAAGTAGATTCTTGTCCTCATTACATGCTCAAGTCTGAAGAATGTCTTAAGAAGGAGAGGGAGAGAGTGGCTCACTACCTTCACTCAAGTAGCGAGCCCAAGCTGGTTGAGAAAGTACAACATGAGTTGTTGGTAGTGTATGCAAATCAGCTTCTAGAAAAGGAGCATTCAGGGTTCCGTGCTTTGCTGAGAGATGACAAGGTTGATGATCTCTCCAGGATGTACAGGCTTTATCATAAAATTGAGAAAGGTTTGGAACCTATTGCAAAGATATTTAAGCAGCATGTCACAGCAGAGGGTCAGGCACTGGTCCAACAGGCTGAAGACACGGCCACTAATCAGGCTGCAAATACTGTTAGCATGCAGGAACAGGATCTTATCAGAAAAGTGATCCAACTACATGATATATACATGGTCTATGTCGTTGAGTGTTTCCAGAACCACACTCTCTTCCACAAGGGATTGAAAGACGCATTTGAGATATTCTGTAACAAAACAGTCGCTGGAAGTTCTAGTGCTGAATTGCTTGCAACATTTTGTGACAATATCCTCAAGAAAGGTGGAAGTGAAAAGCTGAGCGATGAAGCTATGGAAGGTACACTTGAGAAGGTGGTCAAATTGCTTGCTTATATAAGTGACAAGGATTTTTTCGCAGAGTTCTACAGAAAGAAGCTGGCTCGTAGGCTCTTATTTGACCGCAGTGCTAATGATGATCATGAGAGAATTATCCTGACAAAGCTCAAGCAACAATGTGGTAGGCAGTTTACTTCTAAGATGGAGGGAATGGTGACGGATTTAACATTGGCAAGAGAAAACCAAAACAACTTCGAGGAGTATCTAGGCAACAACGCCGCTGCAAACCCAGGGATTGATTTAACCGTCACTGTTCTTACCACTGGTTTTTGGCCAAGTTACAAATCATCTGACATAAATCTTCCCGGTGAAATAGTCAAGTGTGTTGAAGTCTTCAAAGGGTTTTATGAAACGAAAACGAAGCATAGGAAACTTAACTGGATCTATTCACTAGGAACTTGTCACCTGAACGGAAAGTTCGATCAAAAGCCCATTGAATTAGTTGTGTCTACTTACCAGGCTGCTGTGCTTCTGCTGTTCAACACAACAAACAAGTTGAGCTACGCTGATATCCTTACTCAACTGAACCTAAGCCACGAAGATCTAGTGAGGTTGCTTCATTCCTTGTCATGTGCTAAATACAAGATTCTTGTCAAGGAGCCGAGCACAAAGACTGTTTCCCAGGCTGATTGTTTTCAAGTCAACGCAAAATTCACTGATAGAATGCGGAGGATAAAGATCCCTCTGCCACCTGCTGATGAGAGGAAGAAAATTGTTGAAGACGTCGACAAAGACAGACGATATGAGATTGATGCTGCCATTGTCAGGATCATGAAGAGCAGGAAAGTATTGGCACATCAACAACTTGTTTTTGAGTGCGTTGAGCTACTTAGCCGGATGTTCAAGCCTGATATCAAAGCGATCAAGAAGTGCATGGAAGATTTAATAACCCGGGATTATTTGGAGAGGGACAAGGAGAACCCTAACATGTTTAGGTACTTGGCTTAGGGAAAAACAACTATGGAGGTAGTTGGCTCATGAAAAGATTGGAAAGCATCAGCTCTGCTTGTATATGAGATTTCCTTTTGTTCTTTTTCATAACATTCCGTTGTACTTTTATTTTTTCTTAAGATGCAAATTACCTTTTGGGGTTTTGTTTATTGGATATGAATGGAGATGGCCTTGATGAATTGATCTCTGCTATAAAAAAAGATCACTTAAGATAATTTTGTGATCTCTAATGTTGTAATAAGTTATAGCCTATATTGGTTTAGCTACCCATCTTCCTCATATACAAAGAGTGCAACCAACTAATGAAAGCATTAGGTTGATATAAGCGTTGAGGAAATCAACAACGGCTCTTATAACATTTCCTATGGAAACTTGTCACAGGAGCACTACCAACATGATATACTTTGAAGAGAAGACACATATATCAGTCGACATTCTCATTGTCCTCGATGTTTTCAAAAAGATCAAAAAGATGAAACAACCAAACATTTGTTCTTCTATTTTTATTATGCCCACTCTATATGAAGAGAAATTTGGGTTCCCAACCCAAATCGTATCATTTAAAACTCAACAGTTTATTGGAAGTCAAATTAGAAACCATCGTTTGTAGAAAAACTCTAGACCAAAGAACCTTCGCTTCAATTTGTTTCTTTCTTTTACACTCTAGAAGTCTAAAAGGTTCATCGAGTTTTCACTCAAATTCTTCTTTATGGTGGTATGCCTTTATGTTTATGTATATGCTGTTAAATTAACCAACTAACCCAAAACAGGTTTAAATAATAATATGTTGAATTACTCATTCCCTAAACAGTTAATTCCATACATGAAATCTCCTAAATAGTGAAACAAGATCTTACAAGTCACACTTCAACTGTTCAACATTTAAACCAAAGTAACTCTGTTAATAGCACTAGACATGGAAAAAATTATCATTGAGAAGGTTGATGTTACTAATTAAGTTCGTTAACACTTGTTACTATACCTATTATTATCAAATCTTGGAACCGTTCTTGTTCTCGACGAAGCATTAGGATTAGCCCTGACATGACCCACCATTGAAACCTGAAGTGCTTCTTCTTCATAAGCTCTCTGCTCTATCTCCTCTCTCATCGCTTTCTTCTTCCCTTTCACTAGCATCGCCACCACTAATAAACCTAACAGAAGCGCTCCAATAACTGACCCAATAACACTCCCTACCGCCACTTTCCACCGGCTCAATTTCCCACCTCCGCCGTCATTTACCGCCGGAGAAGACGGCGGCGTTATCACCCCACCACCGTCATGATCTCTAGTCACGAGCGCATAATGCCCTTGTGTTGTTCCCGAGCATACATAGGCTGAAACTTGGTCTTTAAATGTTATGCTACCGTTACTTGTAAAGCACGCACACAAAACAGACGAGTTTTTACTCCTACGAATATCACTTGCATTGGTGGTCAAGAAATCGATCAGAATAGGGTTTTGTGCCGTTCCTATTACGTTAACCTCATAAGGATTCACAGCTACACCATCCGGGTTCGAATTGTAAGCCAATAAACCCAGAACCGGAGATACCAGCTGGAAATTGTAACCGGTTAAGTTATAACCGGTTGAGTAGATAGAAGTAGACCAGTTAAAACCCAAGTTCTGTCTCACCAGAAGCACTCTCTCAACAGATGGCTGCACAGTCAATCCCGGACCAAAGTGAAACTCTCCGATTCTCGCACCGTGTCTCTTCAAACTCCCGCATCTAAACTTTGCCGTGTCAATATCAATGGAGGAGAAATTCGAAGGAAGATGAATTTGCTGAATCGTGCCTGTCTTGATATGTATGTTGAAGTTTCTGATGGTGTAATCTCTGATCATTAGATCAAGGAGATGTGCTGATTGGATCGTCTGAGATTTTGATTTCTGTAAATGGAATAAAAGGATGATGAAGATAAATGGTATGGAGCCCATGTGAGAAGGATCCAAAAGATTCTGAGATGATTTAAGTTTTTTTTAGGGCTTTGCAGAGAGAAATTATCAAGAAGAGAGAGGGAGAGAGTGAGAGAACGAAATAGATTGATTGTGTTTTACTTTGTTGGCATGTGTTATGGGAACAGACATGATCAGTATATAGTATATACTCTGTATTTTTTAAGACATAATAATGAATAAGCATGACCGATGTTTATAATGCCTACAATATTATCCTACTTTTCTCTAGCCTCGTGACATTACTTTACACTTTGTAGTCTTGTAAGATCATTGCTTATATTAGTTTATTTACTGAAAGATTTGATTATATTCTTCCATCGTTTAGCCCCACACTCTTAAACAGAAGTCTTACTTTGTTGGCTTTCAGAAATTACCCAAGATAAAGGTTTACAAGATAATTTTGCTTTAAAATGTCATATTTCCATCAATACCAAATATAAGCAAACAACAAGAATAAACTTTTAGAACCAATTTCGACAGTTTAACAAGGTTTCCCCTACCAACATCTAAACCCCATGATAAAAATCCGGACAAAATTATACAACACCACCTACTACACAACAAACCACTATATTAAAAACATCCGTCTTAGTAGTAACATATAGATCAAGAAATTCACAATACTTTTTAAAAAAACACGTTTGGGTCAAGTATTGGGTTAGATCTTAATGAAATCATGTGGAACAGTGGAAGCTAAGGTCTAATGGTGAGAGAAACTGCGTAAATGATGATGATGGGGGTCATGAGAAGATGATGATAATCATTGCTCTTTTTTCTTATTATAAAGACAGAGATTGGCATGCTATAATGTTTGTATGACTTTTCTTTTTGTGTTTTGTCTCAAAAGACTCATAATCCACAACTCTTATTACATGATCCTAACTTTATATATCTTTCAGCTTATTAACAGAAATCATACCTAAATGAATCATAGAATTCCAAAAATTTAAGTCTTGAACCGGCCTTGACTATCAACTATAAATGATTTACAACATCATTTTTGCTATTACTGTCTTTCTGGATTAATAAGAAACATAATTTTTCTGCAATTTATGAATCAGATATACAAAACTATAACAATAATCCAAGGGTACGCAATTTTGTTGTGCCACTTTTCCTGATTTATTTATTTTTTTTCTAGTGAGAGCGAAATTCCCCAAAGAAGTAATCATGTGATGTTTTTTTCTCTGACTTGCGCCTCACATTTACTTACAAACACAATACAAGTCAACGAGAGCCAACATGATAAGATTTTTAGTTTACACAAAACAGCATACTAACAAACTCTTTTGCTTTTTTTTCTCCTTCTTCTTTTTTAATTTCTCCACCTTCTTAATCTGTTAGTATTAATTTTACATACATTTCCCTGAGAAACCAAAAGAATGAAGACAAACTTAATTAGACTCTTGACTTTTCCATGGAACTAATAATTGTTTGACCCGAAATTAAAATTACTATGAGAACTAAACCTTGGCTTGTAGGTTTTAAGCTTTGCCTCCTTCTGGTAATGTGATCAAACGAGTACTCGAGTCATAGACCATCTCCGTTCCACAGCTAAACCAGAGAACCATTTAAAAGAGTCAAAAGATTTCAAGAATTTATAGACATTCTTTTGTGATTGATTCGAGTCTATAGATAAAGAGCTTGCTTACCCGGCACACTTGACATTGTTGGTGGAACCGTCATTGGAGATGGATAGTATCGTTCCAAAGAAGGATGTATTCTCTGTTCCACAGTTTGGACAAGGGCCCTGTGAAAGATTCCAAGGAAATTCAAACGTTTCATGAGTATAGTTCTCTTGTTTTTCAAGTTCAAGAACTGAACTGAGTATATAAATGGTTCTACCTTCAAGATCAAGGAGTCCTTGATGATCAGCTTGGTGAGCGATAGCGCCAGATATACAATTGCAGGCACCGCAGCGAACCAAGTGAAAATGAAACTGAATGGTTCTGGAAGCTGCAAGTTTTGTATTGTTTTTCTAAATATTGTAAGAAAATTGGAACCTTTAACGAGTATTATATTCTCCAAACCATAAAAGAAGAGTCAAAAGAGGCTTTACCTCGAGCAAGTACGTGATTTCAAAACCCGTAAGGTCATCAAGGAAGAAAAATCTGGAGACCAAAAATTGAAGACAACAGCAATGTTCAATAAACAACAAAAATATGAGATTATGTGTGTTTTTAAATTTGAGAGAGGAATAGAAACTGATACTTACAGTCCGAGAGCAACAACAGTTGCTGGCACATTCAACAAGAACATTTTGAAATAATCTACCGCCAGATCACTGTAAACCTACATAATCAGGAATCCAAAAAGTCTATAATATCTATAGAGTTTGTCCCAAACAATGAAACTTATGTAAAGCTTCTATATACTTTATGATTCATCTTATAAATTTTACCTTTTTACTACGAAGACTGCATCTTGGACCTTCACACACAATTTCACTTCCGTCCATCTACAGAAACAAGAAAAACAACCATAAATCAGATCCAAGTTATATATGTAACAAGATGGATAAGACTAAAGATATACAAACCTTTAGTTTCATTTTCAGCTTATCATATTCTTCATCATTCATGATTGGATTACCAGAGACATAAGCCATTGAAGCTTCAAGGAATCTTTGTTCATCAGAACCTGCAGAACGTAAAAACAGATGACAAATCAAGAAAATCTCGGCCTAAGAAAACCTGATGGAGTAAGAAGAAACTACAAAAATCATAGTTTTCATTACTTAGCATGACAACACTGCTTCCTTCCCACATCAACTCTTCTTTAAGGTTATCAAACTCTTCATTAGACATAATCGCTTTGCCTTCGTAATAGAATGACTGCAAAAGAAAAGGTAAAGAGAACAATCCTCAAGACTTATCAAAACTTCTCTATCATATATAACTACCAAAAAACTGAAAAATCTATGTGTTCTCTCTGTGTTACTTGCATCGCTTGGAGAAACTCTTGTTCCATTTCCCCGAGTGATCTCTTCTCATTCTTGTTGATGCTACAATAAGGTAAAATCTTGCTATCAACTTCTTCCCCACCAACCTGACCTGAAAGCCAAGTCATCAAGAATGTTTTCAAGAAACTCTCAAGGAACAATCTAAAGGTTGATTAGAAGAACATCAAAAACTAAAACTTTCCCCAACTTCAATACAACAACTTTACTCATACAATGAAAATTGAAACTTGAGACTAAAGTAATCAAAGACCTGATTGATCAGTAGTGGCTTTAACGGGTAATAAGAAAAGTCTTCGTCTGAGAGAAATCGTACGTCCATGGTTGAAGTGAGCACTTTGAGTCCTTGAAGGAGATGATGAGAAGGAAGGAGAAGGAGATGAACAAGTGGTGGGTTTGCGAGAAACTGCAGAGTGAAACCGAGGGATTGTTAGAGTGAACGCCATCTTACTACACATGCTTATTTTCTTCTGGGGGCGAAGAGAAGATTGAGATCGTTCTTTCTTGTGATTTCCGGAAGACAAAAAAAAAAAAGTCAGGAGCTTTTAGATTTTGTGGTTGAGAGTTGAGATTGTGATGGAAGTGTAAAAGAGTTTCAGGTTCTGTCTGATTTTCTTTTTTTAATTAATTTTTCATTTTTTTGTAACGTTTTCTGTGTAATTGGAGGGAAATATTAGGAGATAAGAAAAGATGGATCGTGTGGCGATGAAGAGTTCCACGTCAGCAAAAATATCCAGTTATTTTGATTAGTCATCGATTGCGTGTGGAAATTATTTATCTTCTCTTAGGCCATATCGGAGAGGATCTAAGATGTATCTTAACAATAAATTTTATTAATTTAATACAATTCGGTATATTAAAATTAAATTTAAATATTTTTTAAAAATTAAACCAATTATTAAAGGACAAATAGGAAAGATGATTCAATCAAGTTCAGAAACGGTTCTTTATTCTCAACTTTTAGAATCGTTTATATTTTCTCTTTCTTCCTTTTTGAATTTTTTATTTATTAATTTTTTTTAGAAACTGAATCAGAACCCATTAAATTGCCCTTAAATGGAAAAAAATATGAAGAAAAAGGATTCCGAAGCCCACTTAAGGCCCAGTTTCATTTAGGGTTTTTTGTTTCTTCTTTAATTTGTTCCCCCAGCCGCAAGAAACTACAAGGACAAGAAAAGACCCCTTCGTTAGAATCTTGAGACAACGACAATGCTGATCTCTAATCTTCCAAAGGATTTGGTGGAGGAGATTTTCTCTAGAATTCCCTCGAAATTTATGGGAGTAGTGAGATCAACTTGCAGAGCTTGGGACACTATATGCAGGAACCGGAACTTTGCAAAGACGTCCATTGAAAAAGCCTTTTCAGTACCAAAAGAAGGGGAGTCTCCGATGATCATGCTGATAGATTACAATCTTTACTTAACGAGCGTCGTTTTCGACGTTGTTCCATCTATAGAGACTAAATGCAGACTTACTTGCTTTGACGAACAGGTCAAGATATCTCAAGTCTATTCCTGTGAGGGTTTATTATTATGTGTCTTGAAAGAAGAAGATACTACTAAGTATAGGCTTGTCGTTTGGAACCCGTATTGGGGGCAAACAAGGTGGATCGAATCCAGCTACAAGATGTCTATGGTTGACAAGTACAAGTACGCTCTCGGATACGTGAATAGGAAGAACAAATCTTGCCGTAGCCACAGAATCTTGAGGTTTTATGATGATCCCGTCTATCGATACGGAAAACACGAAAACCAGTTTTCCTGTGAAATCTATGATTTCGACTCTGGTTTATGGACCACTCTAGACGTCACTCCATCTTGGCGCATATCGTCTTTGCAGCGCGGAGTTTCTCTCAATGGAAACACTTACTGGTGTGCTAGGGAAAGGAAGTCAAGAGACGGATTTAACGATCACATCATTTGTTTTGATTTTACAAGAATGAGATTCGGTCCGCTTCTCCCTCTTCCGTTTAGCGCTAAACTTCATAAACATGTGAATTTATCTTGTGTTAGAGAAGAGAAGCTTGCGGTTTCACTACAACACAACCAATCAGATCTAGAGGAGATTAATATATGGATGACTACCAAGATTGAGGCCGGTAAGGTGTCATGGAGAAAGTTCTTAAAAATGGATATGGGACCAGACTTTGGTTACCTTCCGATTTCTCCTGGGGATTTCTTCATCAACAAGGAGAAAAAAGTCGTCATGGGTTTTTATGGAAACTACTTAAACTCGACTCACAACAGACTTAGCTTCATTGGAGAGGGTAGATACTTTGAAGTAATAAATCTCGGAGAACGAGTAGTACAAGGGTGTAGGTCAAGTATGTGCCCTTATGTTCCAAGTTTAGTGCAAATCAATCAACCTGCAGGAGGCAAAAGGAAGAAATTGCTAGATATGCGTCAATTTGATTTAAAAAAGAAAAGAAAAGTTGAGAGTTGCACTTTAAAATCAAATCAAGGAGGAAGGTAGGAAGCGAGAAGATTAAATGGTTGCACTTGACAAGCAAATCAAGGAGCAAGCTGCAGGAAAATGCAAGAAAAAATAAGAAAAATGATTATGTCTTGTCTAATATATTATGTCTTGTCTTTCACTCTTCTTCTCTTTGCACAATGATTACTCTCTATCATTAATTAATTTGTTTATTCTCATCTTATGCAACATGAAACCAGAGTAACAGTGAAATCCGTTTCCTATTCATGACTTTCATGCAGTGTTGAGCCATTTGATGAAACAGTTTACACACTAAAATTGAACTAAAAAGTTTTAAATTTTATCATAGTAACAGAGAGGAAGGAAATAAGCCAAATTTGCTTGCAAACGACTGTTTACAAACTAGACTAAGCTTTTATGACAACACAAAATTCCTACAGAGAGACTAAAAAAAAAATTCTAAACGATAATCTGAACAAAAAAATGATATTTTTGAATTAGCCTCACGAGACCAAAAGATATCGGTTTAAAATGTAAGAAATGAGCTGGTTTGGTTTATAATCTCCGTGTGACTCTCTATCCTTTGAGGCCTAGACACATTTATAACGCCGAAGGGATGATGACTCTGTTCATGTAATGGGCCTAATAGATAATTTTGAGCCCATATTTCTATACTTTACAATAAACCAGCGGTATACTTAAACCTTTCACAGCCATGTGATATACCGTTAGATTTAATCCCTGATCGCATCGTGTCCGTTGAAATTTTCACCTTTCCTCACCTACACGTTACTCTACCATAATTGAAACCACATCGAGAGAGAGAGAAGACAACCGAAAAAGAAAAGAAAAAAAAGAATACGAAACAGAGAGGAGAAGGATGCCGAACAGAGAAGATTAGGGCTTTCGTTTGGGTTTTCACCAATAGAGAGATAAAAAATAAGTGTCATTACATCACTTTGTCTTCTTCTTCACTTGTGTTTCTCTGTCCAAGAAGCTTTTTTCACAATTCAAAGGTTCGTTTTTTTTTTTTAACTGTTAACTGTACTTGTTACTGAAAAACTGTCGGCTGTTTTCAATAGATTTCATTACCGTTCTAGGAGTTATTTTGTGTGGTCTGTATCGAAATGGGTTATCGTTTGTCTTCTTAATTACATCGAATTAGGGCTGCTCTTGGGTTTTGTTTGGTTCTTGGAGAGAAAAGTTTGTTGAAAGTTCAATAATTTATCATAAATCTCATCTCTTTGCTTACTAATTTTGCTTCATGAACACTAATTCTTCTTTGTAGTAGACTAATGATTTACTAACTACACTAATTTATTTATCACTAGTAGGACTATATGATTTGGTATAATGCTTACTCACTACACTAAGTTTGAATTTTTTTAGTGTTTTTGTGTTATTGTCTGTTTAATATCCTGTTGGAAATTTTGAATACGTTGTTGTATACTAATTTTTCTTTGTAGTAGACTAATGGTTTACTAACTACATTAATTTATCACTAGTAGGAGTATTTGTTTTTGGTATAATGCTTACTCACTACACTACATTTTGAATACGTTGTTGTATAGAGGCATGTCTTCTGATACTGCCAAGGAAAATGTATCCGTTGTCGATTCGTCCTTGACTGATTGGAAACAAGATATAGTAAACTCTGATGATCCAGGTATGTTGTGTAATAGTATTTCTTTCTTTGTTTTTTTCATTGGTTTATTTTCTTTTGTCTTGTTGTAATTTGTGTTTGTTGAAATTTCTTTGGATAGAGAGTTCAAGTTACAGAAGCAAGGAAGGTCATAAGCCGCCTAAGGTAGAAGCTGACCGAGGTAACTTTCCTGATCAGCTTGAAAGTTCGAACGAGAATAAGAACAGTAAACCGGGGTATCAAACGAGATATTTCATCATCAAAAGTCTAAACTATGAGAATATTCAACTTTCGGTCGAGAGAGGGATTTGGGCTACTCAAGTAATGAATGAGCCAATATTGGAAGGTGCTTTTCATGTAAGAGCCTTTCCTTTATAGTTTTGCACAGTTTTGTAGTCTTACATTTAGTGTTTTGGTATACTGAATTTTGATTATTCTTTATGTATGTAGAACTCTGGTCGAGTGGTTTTGATCTTCAGCGTGAACATGAGTGGGTTCTTCCAAGGGTATGCACAGATGTTGTCTCCTGTGGGTTGGAGACGAGACCATATATGGAGTCAGGGAGGTGGTAAGAACAATCCTTGGGGACGTAGTTTTAAAGTAAGATGGTTGAGGTTGAGTGAATTGCCTTTTCAGAAAACACTTCATCTCAAGAATCCTTTGAATGATTTCAAGCCTGTCAAGATTAGCCGAGATTGCCAGGTACACCTTAAGCTAATGGCTTTAATGTTTATGAAAATGACTCTCGTGAGGTTACTTTGTTGTGTGCTTTCTCCAGGAGTTGCCGGAAGATATTGGTGAAGCACTTTGTGAGCTTCTTGATGCAAATAGCTGTGATGACGGGTTGCTGAATAGGTATCTCCTCGAAATAGAAGTGTGTTTTTCCGTTCTTAGGTCTTCGTGTTCTTGATTCTATTCTCTTACAGCTCTTCTAGGGATGATTATTCAACAAAAAGGTCTCGTGTAGAACCTCCTTCTTCCTCAGGAGACGATGAGTATAATAACAATATGTGGGGCCATACACAGATGCCTTACCCTCCTGCGGTCTACTCAAACCAGGATGACCTCAGCAGATTCCATCTTGCACAACAGAGAGGATATGGAGTCGCCTCTGAATATCTTCCGGAACAAGAGAAGTCTTTACGATTCAACTCATGGGGTTTGCCTTTGGAGAGCCCTCTCGCGAGTACCCTAACCGATGATGATTTTCTTAACATGGTAGTGGCATATCTGCTTGTAACTTATACTGAGAATTTTATTCGACTACGGAGTCTTGTTCTCGAAGTAGATATTTTTGTAAATCATGTTGTTAGTTTGGATCAAAGATGCTTATGGCACACAAACTTGAAACTTGGTGAAAACATTTGTAGTGTTTTTTCAACATCTGAGACATTTCTGATTCATATTCAACCATATTTTACTTGCATATCTCAGGGTTTGGCTCAAGTTTTGCATTAACAGATGTTTCTTGAGAAGCATCGTGAGCTTCGATTTTGTTGTTGTTGTCTAATCATTGACAAAGTCTTGTGATTGTTTTTTCTTGTTGTTTTTGCAGTCTTATGAAGAATACCTTGAAACCCACAGCAGATGCATGAAACAGCTTGGTCTTCCTGTCAGTATGTTTTATCCATCACTGTTTAACATTTCATTTTTTCGGATTAAAGTCGTGGCTTGACTTAAAAATACCTTTTAGTCAACTTACTTTTCTGACAGCATTTGTAGATTTTGTCATGTTCTTATGTGATGCCTATAACTTCATAAGGATCATCATTGGCTGCTACTTACTCGAGACATTGTTTTTTGTTTGCAGGTGATTCCACAATCACGGGCCACACAAGAGCCATCAAGTAAAACAGATGATGCGTAAGCATTACTAAACCTGTTACTGGACCCAAAGGAAGCCTCATTTTCCCTGCACTTTCTTAACTTATCTATTCGCTGTCATTTTATCAGAAGCAATGGTTCGTCGAAAGACCGGCCATCATCCAGAAAGAGAGGACGGGATTCATCGTAGTGTTCAAACTCGATCCTCTACCACGTAGGTAGCTATCGAAACGCACAAGAATTGTCAGTGCCATTTTGATAGCGTGGTGATAAAGAAGTTGTTATCATTTTGTATTCATTTTCATTTGGTCTGTTGGTTTTTAGAAACCAGAAGACTATAACTAGAAGTTTCTTCTTTTGATTGCCAAAAACTTGTACAGTTTCAAATATGGCTAAGCGTAAGCTTTTAGAAACCTAAACCCTAAATTAGGTTTGTAAGATCTTTCGTTTTAAAGATGAATTCTTATTTTTTTTCATGGTGCCAAAGTTGCAAACTACAGTCAATAACTTTCTTATATAACCTTACGAAAAGAAAATTCCTTTCACAACATAAGAACATCCAATCACAATCTTATCTGTTGACTCAATCTAGTTATCAGATCTTTCCAGACTCTTGAGATTTGCAAGAGATCCGGAGTCGGGTTAGTGTCTGGGCACGAGACCTTCTCTCTGAGCCATTTCGTAGAGACCAATGCTCATAAGAACCTTAGCGTCAGCTGTTTTGCGCCAGAGCTCTCTATATGGGACTACTCGGACTTTGATAAACTCGCCATGTTCACGGAGTCCTGTCTCCTTGCCTTGTAGCTGTCTGATCGTCTCTTCTTGCACTTGCCTTCTGTAGAGAAATACGCTCATCTCTTCATCACAGCCTCCCTGAACGAGAGAGACACCAAGAAAGAAACAACTAATCAGATTCCACGCACATTCTTAAGACTACGAGATATAGAAAGTGTTTTGAGTATTCACAACTTATTTCAAGGACTAAGATTAGAATGTTATCCTAAAACTGGAATCTGAATCGAGAAAAAGATGGCTTACGGGAGAAGGGAAGATCCGGTGGCCTGTAGATGGATCAAGGAAAGCCGTGAGATCAACCATGTCTTCTTTCTTCAGTTTAATACCGATCTCCTCTTCGACCTGATATATCCATGAAGCAAAGTTCATGTGATATAAGTAAAACATGGCTGCATTCAATACACTATACTTTTGACTTCTCTGCAATAGATTGTAGCATTTTGCAGGCCAATTCATTAATTCATTTGCAGTCACAACTTTTCGACTCAAAAATTTCTCTAGTTTCTTTTACTTCCACTATATCATAAGGAGGTATGTTTGGCATCTCAACATTCAGATATATTCCGCATAATCTTCAGGGGGTCGACACTAAAGAGAACAGAGAGGTTACCTCTCGAACTGCAGTTCCAACAAAATCACCTTCATCATCATCCAACATCCCAGCAGGTAATTCCAGAACAATCTTCCCAGTAGGAACACGAGCCTTCAAAAACACACTTGAGACGTGATTTTGTGATCTCCCACATTGGACGCAAATCATTCACAACAAGAGCATTCTTTTCGATTTGAGGAAGAACACAAGTAAACGAACAGATAAATAATACCTGCTCAGTGAGAACCGCGTAAGTCTCACCATCAGACTCCAAGAGAATGAGCACAGCTACAGCTGGTCCTCTTGCAAACACAATACCTGGAACCTAATGGTGTCTTAGCTTACACAAAAAGAGCAACAAAGCAAGAGTACATTGGTCGAAACAGATGCAAGAAGATGATGATCAAGTACCTTCTGACCAGTTTCTTTATCCAAGATCTCCGCTTTGAATTTAAGAAAGCCAATACGTTCTCCAAACATATCAACACCCTAATCCAGAGACAAGAGCTGTATCATAACAACATTTACTTCCCAAACATATCTCCTTTGTTCTGTATATATACAGAATCCAAAAGGTGTTAAAGATCAAATCTTTTACCTGAATAAGAACTTGCTTTAATGCCATTGAACCATCAGCTAAAATTCCATTCTTTGATTCCAAGTTCCTTAGCCAAGTCTTGAACAGAGACGACTCTATCGCGTTCCTAACAACGCCAAAGAACACAACTTTCGGATTTTCGAGACAATGAAAAAGTCAGAAGATATTCGAGAAACTTGCCTGAAATCAGAGGAAGAGACTCCCGCGGCTGCAGCGACATGGACAGGCTCGGAGGGTTGGCTTGGGAGCGTGATGGAATGAGTGAGAGACGAGGAGGAAGAAGACATTTTGCAGCGAAGGATAAGCTTCGGTTGATGAAGAGGATGCAGAGCGCGTGAGGGACACTCGAGAAACAACCGTGCGGGAAGAGTAGTAAAGCCAGACATCGATGATGAGACGAAAGGAGAAAGGCAATATTCTCTCTCTCTCTCTCGTTGGAGAAGATGGAAACGTCAACAACACGTGTCGATTCGGCACGTGTAAGCCTGTTATGGGCTTTATTTGGGCTTACCTGCGATTATGCACTAAAAACTCTTAAAACAACAGCAACGCGGAATTCTGTTTAAACATGTTTTTTTCTTTCTAAAGGATAAAATTTCTACATTTTTTATTAGAAATTGTAAATTTCAAAAATATTAATTATTAATTAAATTACTATTGGTCAAAAATTATAAAAAATATTTATATTACAAAAATTAATGCATTATTATTAAATATTAAAATTTTCTTATTCTGTATAAAAATTACAAAAAATTTTATCATTAAAAAATAAAAAGAGTAATACTTATTACATTGTCGCTTTAACCAAATGTTACAAGGTATAATAAATAATTTAATATGTTAATTTCTGTATAAAAAAACTAAATAGAAATTCATTAATTTTATGTATGATATAAAATGGAAATTTTTACTATTCAAATTTCTAAATTTTTCTCCAAATCTTTTTTTATTTTATCTGTAACTTTAGCTACAATAATTTTCTATATGTAGGAATTTTCAAGGATTATTTTTCAATTTTTTTTTCTTTTGGATTCTATATTATATATTTTTTTGGATTCCAACTCTTATTTTGGTTTGGTCTTCAATTTGGTTAAATTTCTGGTTTGTAGATTTATAATCTTTAGTTGTGCTTTGTTTTAGTTTTTTATGTGTTTTATCCATGTTTCTCATGTTTGGGCATTCATTTCAACGGTCCAATGTTTGTACGTCTGCTTAATATCTCATCCTTGTATTATCTTTAATTACTTTCAAGCATCGTGATTTTTCAAAAGTCAAGGCCTCGTGAAGACCTGCATTTGGATTCATTAAGTTAGTTTCGGAAAGAGTTGGGTTTTTTTTTTCTTAGATTATATTAGAGGTATCTTTGTATCCAATAGATCTAAACTATCCATATGTTTACAGCCTACATTATTGATTCATATGTTAGGTTTTTGCTTATTCACAAAAATTTGATTCTTGGATTTTAAATATAATTTATAACCGTTTAGATATATTTTAACACTACTCTAATTTGGGTGTTACAACTGCAAATGTATTTGTCTCAAATTATTTAAAGAAGCATAAGGAAATAACAAGAAAAGGATAAGATAATGAGGTATTCAAAAAAATTTTTGTTTACATTATTAGTTTTGGGGTCGTAACGAAAATTACACTTAATTCCTTTTAAATTGAAGCGTAATATTCACTTGAACAAAAGCTGACATGTTTCTGAAGCCATAGGAATGTCTTTCAACTTCCTCTCCATTATCATTCGTTTCTCTTCAGAACTGGATCTTAGAGAGATCCTTACGGTCTTTAAACACTTGGAGTAGGCAAGGATGTATGTTAAGAATTGTTCCTCTTCTTCTCTTCCTCCATATTCTATCCACTCAAAGATTTCGAGCTGTGACGACACGCATCCGGGAACAGAACTGGGTTGGTTCCATAAAAGTGGGAGATGCTCGGGTTCATCTGTATATTCCTGAGATGGAAAGATGGATATATATATTAAGCACATTTTTAACTAATTTTAGTACATAAAGACTAGAAGAGGAAGAGGGTACGTACATAAGTAACAATAAGAGATTTTACTTTGGGAGAGTTTCTAAGTAAAAGCCCAAGTGGTTCCAACCAGTCTGATTCATTTGGAAGTATTTTTAGAGTTACAAGTCGGGAGAAATTTATGGTGCTAAAACACCGAAGCTGCAACGAAACAAACACAAGCGTTAGTAGAATCAACAACGAAAACACACACAGAGACAGATAAAGAGAGCTACCTGTTCATTAGTCATATGCAAGGCAAGAGACAAAACCAAAGAAAAAGACCATAAAAGTTTGTCATCCGGGTAAGAAAGACTGATATAGGCATAATCTAGACGACAGGGTGGATTCTTGATCAAGCAATAGTCTCTCGAAGATTCTGCGATGAAGATCCACTTTAGTGTAGGAGTATCAATGATCAAGCACCCTTCAGTATCTCCTACATAATGACTTTCATACTTTAAGGACAATAGAGAAGGAACTTTGACATTGAACGTTTTCACATTGTCGTTTTTTTTCCGATTCACAAGAAAAACCTCCAGAACAGAGCAGCCTGATAAGAGCCTAACGATAGAATCCTCGTCCTTGTACACCACACGGTTTAGGTGGAGTAGTTTAAGGGATGGAAGGCAGGCGGGAGAAGGAACATCCACGAGAACCTTGTAGGAGAGCCTCAATCTCACGAGAGATTTGCAGGAGTAAAGGCTCGTGGGCAAGCTTGTTGGATCTGCGGACCAGCAGAGATTGAATTTTAGATTACGCACGCAGCGATCAACAGCGTTTGCAACCCACTTTCCGATGTCGACATCAGTAGGACACCAACGTCCGAGTTCCATAGACAATGTGTGTATTACAGGTGCGTTGTGGAGTTGCAATGATTTATCAAGAAACCACCAAACGCTTTTCTTGCTTTCGACCTTGTTGTCATCATCACCATCGTCATCCTCATCCTCATCCTCATCCTCATCCTCATCACCATCGTCATCGTCATCGTCATCCGTATCGACATCGATATCATGGTAATAATCAGAAACATCGCCGTCTCTGTACTCAAGTTTAAGAACTTTTGTCCAAATAGAGCGCCATCGTTTCGACAGGAACATAGTGAACACTGCGTCTTTTGTCGGAAGAAGAGTCAGTATCTTTACGAGCAAATCTTCCGGCAACACACTAATCCTGTCTTCACAAACTGTCTCTTCAACTCTCCCTGCCATCTTCGTGTCGCTAGGCCTAGGGGAAGGATTCGGCGTATACAAGGAAATCGTTATCACACCTTAACAGCTAAGTCTTGCTTATCAAATAGCAGTACTTATAAAAATAAAATATTTCCTTTTTTCTACATGAAATATTTCCTTTTTTTTTAAACATCAAATATTTACTTTTGTGAAAGAGGAATTAGCTATTTTTGTAGGATGAAGATTCCAGTAACCAAGTAGAATTTTCAGGGACAATCTTAGTTTGTAAAAGTGACATGGGTGACTAGCATACAGAATAACTCCAACAGTTTCCTTTTTGAGTGCCATAGCTTGCAGACAACACATTTGATATTTTCCTAATATTTGGACACTCGAGCTGGACCTTTAGGTCCAAGAAGCAAGAAATCACAGGAGGAGGTTGTGAATTGGAGACATGACCACAAACTTCGGTGGCTGTGTCTTTCTTCTTCTAGAATGACTAGGAAGTTACAATGCGATTTAAGAAAAGATTAGAGAGCATAGCTTCAAAAAATTACATACAGTTAATGTACCAAGATAATTCAAATAGGAGAGTGAACAATTGTAGTGTAAAACGAGACCCCCAGTACCAACCAATACTCTGGCAATTCACTGAAGGTTCTCCTTTTCCACTTGATCCTAAGTTCATGTGACGCCTATTGATAAGAAAATACCTCAGTGGTTGAAGTTTGTGTAATCTACTGAATTATTACTATTCTGCTATTTTGTTGTTCTGTACCAAGTTAGAGGCTGGCTTCTGGAGTCCCTGTACTACTATTTTGTTGCTTTGTACCAAAGAAAGAAATGCAAACCATCAGGTGCACTGTTAATTAATACAAGTTTAACATAAAGCGCAACAAGGTTTCGTGGTGTAGTTGGTTATCACGTCAGTCTAACACACTGAAGGTCTCCGGTTCGAACCCGGGCGAAGCCAAGTTCTTTCTCTTTTTAACCTGAATTTATTATTCATCACGTAATCTAATCTCAGAAGTCAGAACTATACGTTTACTACATTTTTCTTCTTCTTTTTTGCCAACAGGCCCAACACCATACGTTTACATGCAGTATCTCGAAGACCCAGTAAATGTTTATAACCCCTACTACTCTATTTGTATTTCATTCATATCAATAAATGAGTATCGCACCAATATACATTTCCTTTAGCCAAAATTAACCGACCATAATGTCACACACCACATCCTCTCACTGACAGATTTAAGTTCTTCATATTGTTGTTAGGCTTCGTTATTGGGTACAGTTGTTTACCCCAAGAAAACCAAGTCTCGGTCCATATCATTTTGAAATGGCTTTTCTTTTCTACCATCAGTGAATACCTATGCCCCTGTCATATCGAAAACAACAATTATCCTCAAAGCTATATAAAAGAAAAGACAAGAACACAACCTTTATTATATAAGAAAGAAAATTGTAGTATCCTTTTTTTGAATATTACTTGTTAGTTTAGTTGCACCCTCGCTGCTTCTAGCTTACCTCCTAGTCGTCCATATACCGCGTTGTACCGTCGGTTTTCCCGTCAGCCTGCTTGTTCTCTGCAATGTACTAACCATTGGTCAAAATGATTAAAGAAACCGCGATTGTGCGGTGGTAGGAGTAGGCTTGAATCAATTAACTTACTTCATTCCCTGCTTGAAAGGAGTTCATTCTATTTTCCTTTGAGCCCTTATGCCAAGAAAGAAGATCGTAAAACTCAATATGATATATTAAAAGCTAAGACAGAAAGTCAAAGATTTCACAAGTTGCAACCTTAACTTGTTCAGGCTGAGGAAATCTTAATCGAGATCCATTGTTGTGGTGGAGCTCAGGTTTTATTGAGAGCTGTAAATTTAAACCATTGTCAAAGGAAGTTCTTGGAGAAACTAATAATGTTTCTGGAATCAATGATTATGAAAGCTGTGAATTGTACCTTACTAAAAAGGTCGGTTGGCAAATCTGGTTGAACCCTCTTTTCCGAACGAAAACTAAACTCCTGAGTTTGAGTCTAAGAACAGTTTGAGTCTATATTTTAGGACAAACAAAAATCCACAGAGAGATATATAGACAAGAAATGACATACCAAGGGAACGGTAGTTTCTCTCTTGCTTTTTCTGAAAATGCCCATGTCTTGTCTACTTGCAACTATCTGTGTAATAGAAACAATTTCAGAAGAGTCTATTAGTATGAAAATTTTGATGCAAGCAATTGCAACGGGAAAAAGAGAAACATTCTACCTTACTGTCAAGAGGACGAGCTTTGAAAATGTGTTTTCTATCATCATCTTTAGGTATATCCGCAGGTCTTGGTCTGTTAGAATTAAGGTCGCAGAACAGTTAGTTTGGAGTAAGAAAGCAAGAAGTCCCTTATATATCATCTGTGATTTATAGGTAGTACCTTCTTGGTTCCCGGTTAACACCGTCAAGAAAAGCTTTCGTTTCAGGCTTATTTGAACCCTGTCAATAAGAAAGATTCAACCCTTTAACATCAAGACTGAACTGAGTTGTCTAAATGAAAGAAGAATATCAATTAGAACCCATGCCTGGATACACACATTGATATGAAACATGATATGACATCCAGTAAGTTCAGTTGATGTATAACCTTATGATAATTATTCCCCGTTGTTACTCCTGATGAATGTTGTATAGCTCTTTCCGAGGTCTTCAAGTGAAATTCCTGATAACAAATATAATCGAAAGTATTAACTCTTAGCCTGTAAAACATGGAGTAACACCAGCAAAAATTTAGTTTCTAATGCTTACTTGAAATTCTGGTAGTTTAGGAGTGCTCTTCTTCCGGATGGGCAACGATGGAGCCTCAAAGATCTACAGACAACAAATGCTTGAGCTTGTGACAAAAAAACGAAAAATGATTTCCATGTTTTGGTAATAGCATATACTAACTTTTCGGTTGAAGGGGCGTGCTTTGAATCTATATACTGATGTTAAGTCCTGGTCTAATGTAGCATCGTTCTTGTGCCTGATATTGGTGCAACAGCCTGTAAGATGAGACATTTTCCATAACAAATTACTTATCTATAGGCACTTACCGCATCCTGTTTGCTCTACGTGATGTTGCAAAATCAGGCTCCTGTGGGATAGTAATCTTTGTCCTGCCTTGTTGTAAGTTCCTCTCAAGAGTTCTGTCCTGCAAAACCATATAGCAACCGATCAAACGATTCACAACTCACTGCCTGCTCTCTTCACACAAGAACATTGACTTTTCCGGATGTCAAGGAGTACTCAAGAAACAGAATGTTACCTTCTTGAGTGCCTTGTGGACAAAACTCATCTCCTGTACCGTTTCAGCAACCTGAAACAGAAAAGAGCTTATTTGGAGGTCAAAGATGAGCAAAAGTTCTATATTACTGCCTCAAGTTAAACACTAAAGTCAAATTACTTTTTACACGAACTAGAAGAAACAAAAACTCAGAACTACCAAACACACTACCTTATGAAGTAGGCCTCCATCGAGCTTCTGTCTTTTAGAAGCTTGTACTTCAGATCCAGATGAAGGACACAAGCCTTTCTCCTTAGTACGATCCACTTGCATACGGAGTCTAGAAGATCAACATAACAAACAAGTACATTAAGTTCACTGAATTAAGTTGATAGTAGAAAGATACCAAAGATTGTTTTGATTCTCATAGTCACCTGGCATTATCTAATTTCGCCAATTGGCTAGCAGTAGGTTTCATCAATGTTGAGCTTCTTGGTATTGGCCTGGTGCTCGACTTTGGTCGGCATTTTACTTTATCAGTGTGTATGTGATTGCTAACCGTTGGTCCTGGTAAAAAGTAGAGAAAGTGAGATTTTGGACAGAAAGCAAAAAGAAAACTAAACAACAAAAAGGTAGCAGCTACAATAATATGTACTTTAAGTAGAAGAAAATGGGTTTTGATCAATGAAGTAAAGTACCAAATACGATCAGAAACTAGAAGAGTAAATTACGAATAATATACAACCATAAAAGAATAATAGAACCGCATGATATAGTAAAGTGATTCACCTTTAGGTAAAGACTGATTTGGAACATTCTTCAATTCACCACCTTGAATGAAAGTAAAAACCCCAGACTTCAGTTCATTTCCTGAAAAAGAAAACAAGAACCATTTCACATCCCCAGCGTAACTTGTAGAATACTAAAACCACCACTTAAAACCAAAACATCCTAAGATTCACCTGTTTCATTCACATCTGTGGCTATACAAAGCTGTTGCTGAGACATTTCACTTTCACTCTCCCGGACATCTTCTGTAACTTCCTCATCTTCTGATTTTGACAAAGGCTCGGTCTTTTCATCACAAACCTCCTCTCTCATCATTAACAGTTTGATTGCAAAAGCTGAAAAAAAAAAAAACACAATTAATTAAAGAAAAAAAAATTACACCTTGATCCTAATAACATGTCATTGGTTCCTCAGTATATATAAATCAAATTAGTGTTACAAAACACAATCACACTGAGGATTAAAATGTCAATTAAAGTTCAAAAATTTGGACTCTAAAATTTTGTTACTTTATCGAATTGTTCTTGTAACAGCATTGCGTACGGAGAATGTAACCACACACACGTCACGATATAAAGAAAAAGAAACAGAGAATGGAACAGTGAGAGAGAGCGATACTCACGAGAAGGTGGGTATGACTGAGCGGACTCGAACCAGAGTTCAGCAACACGAGACTCAACAGGAGACTCCTCACGAGTGAAATCATACCAACGAGAAGCATCAAACTCATACTCCAAATCGATTTCAGTCACTTCGAACACCATTGTTGTCTCCTCCTCCTCCTCTGTCTCCATATCTTCATCCGTCTCCGTCTCCGTCTCTGTCTCCATATCTCTCTCTAAAACTTCCATTAAGTCACACTCTCGTGAAGACAGTAACGTTACACACAGACAGAGAGAAAGAGAGAGAGTGTGTGTGTGTGTGTGGCTGAGTCTACGTCACGTGAAGTCACCACACGGATTCTTTCAGACAAAAACCCTTATTTGTGTTGCAGAGAAACTCAGATTTTCATCATCGGTTTTGATGACTAAGATGGGATAGAGAAGAATGCAGAGAAAGGAAATAAACGTCACAAATTTTTTTTTTTTTGACTGTTTTAATTATAAAGCGACAAAATGGTTATTTTTCCATTTTTTTTAATTTTCTTCAGAAGCACAAAACGACACCGTCGCATAAGCGTGCAGCATTCCCTTACGTCGTGTCGTCGGATTTATTATGTAGCGATGGATTTGAATTTGATTGGACAGTTGAGAGGGATGCAACTAAAGACTAGAAGACCCCTGTGTGATTCATGAGTGTGTAGGGGTGTTTAAGTAACTTTTGGTGGAAAGATGACGTCAGGCTTTGGGCTACGCGAGCTTTTTGTTGTGAGACTGAATTTTCCGGCGGGGAATTTCGATTTGTGGATAATTTCGATTTGGTCACCTTTGTCCCGTTTGACTTGTCTCCATCTGTTTATGTAAATAAAATCGATTTTTTTCCAATTATTTATCTCGTAAATATGGTAATAATCTAATCTTTGATTCTTTGTTTCTTCTTTTACAAGAAACAAATTGAAACTTTCTCTCTTTCCGCACGTCGTTTTTTTGTTCTTTGTATTGTGATTGTTTGTTGGATACATTTGCGTGAGAACAAACAATATTAAAGTAGATTTTTTTAATTTAGGTAAATGATGATTAGTTAAATTGCAATTACCATTAAAAGTTTAGTCATCTCGTTCACATACAATGACTCACTCGCCTACGTTCAGTGGATTTATGTAGAGATAATCTCAAACTTGCGTAGATTTTTAAAACTTTTTATCAACCTTCAATTGGTTGTTTTAACTTTTTTATTGGCTTCACTCTTTTTTTTTTTGTTTAAAATAGTATGCATATAAATATTTTTTCCATATTTATCAATAAATTTCATATTTAAAAATAACTTTGCCTCCTTTTTTTTTGGCAAACATATTTCATTGATTTCAAGAGTGACTACAAATACTCATACATATATAATTCAGTTATTTGGCTAGATGGGAAAAGTTTAGGTTTTTTTTGGCATTTTTCCCATTGTTATTTTACTTTAAAATGGATATATGTAACGGTTTAAATTATTTCAATTCTTGCGACTGAATTTGAAATATTTATTCCTATGCGAGAGCATGTGTTTCACCAAATGACAAAGTGACATTAAGTGACATTAATGACTAATGGATTTTTATTCGCATGAAAGACACATAGATACACTGTTGAAAGTGGTACCAACTACCAAGTCAGAAGCATATTCGTGAGTCGTGACTAAAAAAAAAAGAAAGTCAGAACGAAGCATGTTATTAATTTATTTAACATATATTCGAATGAAAAAACGTATACTGAAAACATTATGTTAAGAATGGAACTATCAAATTCAATTTGGCTTGTAAAATCTTTGGCATTTGAATAATTATTAATTATTTTAGCCTAAACATTAAGGAAAAGAAAAAATATTGTTATACGAGGGACCAAAAAAAAAAAGAGAGATGATGGTGAAATATTTCATATGTTGGTTGGGTAAGGGTAACAGTAACACTAACACAACATTTAAATGCTTAAATTTCTCAATGCACTTTTAGATAAACTATCTAAATCCAAAAAGTTTTTTTTTTTCTTGGATTTCGGACCAAACATACTTTTGAAGGGTGCAAAGACAATATTTATTTGGGGATAAGGGTTGTTGAACAGATTTGTTGCTCGGTTAAGTGTGTCGGGGGAGGTTCAGATGCCCCAATATAATAAACCGTAGCCAATATAAAACAGAATTGACTATTGATGCGTTTGATACAATTCCAGTTTAGAATTTTTCAGATATGAAAACAAATAATAAAACAAATTTAACCAAATCAACATTCGATTCTGTCTATTCGAATTAAACACAATAAAATAATGCGTTGTCTTAAAAATTTCGTTTTCGAAGATCAACTTCTATAAACTAAGTCATAATCCAAAAAGAAAACAAGAGGAAAAGAACCAGCAGAAAACACTACTATTACATATATATTGAATGCTCTTGTTGTGTTGTTTGGTAGTTGACATAGTTCATTGAATTGACCTCACATGCGCGGTATGGGGCAGCTACTTCAAAAATCATAGTTAAGGTTTCTTGTTCAATTTCCACCATTTAATATGCCGAAAGCATTTAGAAGGACTAATTTCGTAGCTACTACAAAACTCTTGTCCTATTTGACATTTGGTGTGGAAAGAAAATGAATAAGTGGGGAATCAAAGTTGTATCAAACGCTCAAGAGCTCAGCAGAGCTATCAACACTGGAGAATGGCAGAAGGAACTCCATGGAATCTTTGCTGACAATAAACATTTATCTTCCTTCTTCCCTTTCACTGCTTTTTCTTCGATTTACCGGTGGTCTTTTGGCAATTACCATGTATTGAATGGACAGAAAAAGAAAAAGAAAAATGGAGAGAAACTATAAATGAACTTCTTTTCTATCGAGTCTATAATGTTTAAAGTGCAAATAAGCATGGTTTTCGAATCTTTATGTTTGAACTTGAATGATGACACAAAAATAGCACTAACTAAAACTATTTGTTGGACTAATTTTTTTGACAAAGCCAATTGGAATGGACTTCATGAATTTGTTAAATATTAGATAAGAGTGAAAAGAAATGGGTTTGGGCTCATGTAAAAAGTCTACCACATGAACAAAGTAACAACAATACATGATGAGTTCATTACCTTTTTCTTTCAAACATCAAAAGAAAAAAAGAACAGAAAGGATATAACATTAGATCGTGTTAGAACTTAAAATATTCTGTGTTAATAAGTCATTATAATTTTCTTTTTTACCCATTTCTTTTCTCAGCAAAAAACAAACACAAAACAGAAGTGAAGAACCCAGAGACCAAAAACCAAAAATTAGAGTTCTTTCACATCTTGGACTGGAACCTGTACTTGTTGGAAAGAAGCAGACACAAACGCTTCCAACGTTGTTCTCATCATTACTGCAACAACAAAGCTTCCTCTTCCTTCTTCATAACTTCAAGCTGTCTCTTCGCATACTTCATGATGAGAACAGTTGTCACAATAGTTGCTACAAAACCAAGAATGTTGAGAACAATCTGAAGAATCGACATCCCCTTTTGTTCCTCAGTGGATGCATCTGCCAATTTCCTTATAAGAATCCCTCTGCAAACACACCAAAACAAACAAACAAACATCTATCAGAACACTAAACTAGATCATATACTCACAGCAAAAAACTGCAAAGACATTTCCACAAAACTCACGTATAAATAGCTACAAAGTTCTCTGGCACCATTCCCAAGAGAGAACCAGCCATGTAAGGACCGTACTTTACACCAGTTGCAACAGCACAGTAGTTATAAACAACGTAAGGGAATGGTGAAATCCTGATCAACGTTACTGCTCGAAACTGGTGAAACCAATTGCCTCCACCAGCAGCTCTCAACATCGCAGCTTGATCTGGATATCTTTCTAACCAACCCTGAAAACATTATTCAATTTCAGCAACATGAACGAACTTTATACTAATTGATTTTCAAGATGAGGCACACATACTTGAATTTTGTCACAGAAGAGATAGCTGATGAAGTAAGGAAGTGATACACCGACAGCTATAGCTGGATAAGTAAGGAGAAAGCCATAGCCATAACCAAATGTAATCCCAGCCACCCACATTGATGGCGTAGAGGGAATAAGTATTAAAGGGAGTAGTGCCACGGTTGCGAATACAAGAATACCTAACACAGGATGTGTAAATGTCCTCATCTCCCATTTTATTATAGGGATAAGCTCCTGCAACCATATGGTAAAAAAAAGATAATGTCATGATTAGTAACAGAGCTAAAGATGTTACTGATATAAATCAAGAAACCACAAAGATTTCTCTATAAGCAATTTGATCTAATTGCAACTATATGAGTGATCCAATTCACATGAACGAATCTTAGAAATGAACTTAGTTTCTATACTAACAGAACAGTTACATCATACAGACTTGTCGCAAGTAGTTAGGATCTTGTTCGAGAGTAATGAGTACCCAATTGATAAAGAAGTAAACTTCTAGAAGAACAGAACACAAGAAACATCAATCCAACAGCAACATGCATTAACTTATATTATAAAATGGAGGGGAAAAACATCGAACCTTGTCCATGATTAAAGGAACGAGCCATTTGTAAGCAGCAAGACCCAAAGCAGCTAGAAAGGCTAAGATAAGAGCAAGCTTGATCCAGAACCAAAGAGATCTTTTCCGTCCACAAGAAGAAGAAGAAGAAGAAGGTGATGGATCTTCTTCATCTTCTTGCTCTGCTTCTCTCTCCAACTCTTCACTGAGTTTAACATAATGACCTAATCTCTCAATTCCATCTTGTTCAATTCTCACACACACTTCAGGAACAACATCATCTTCCTCGTGATAAGTCATCAGTTTTGTAACACAGAAACAGAGATGAAAACAGAGATGAACAAGAAAATTTTGAGACCAGAGTGATTGAAGAAATCGAATTACTTAATGAATGGAAAGAGACATGAGCATGAAGTATGAATTGTGAGAACAAATGGAGAAGATTTTAGTGAAAGAGAGAAACAGATTCGAGTTTTCTCTTTTTGGTTGCTTGTAAAGTTTGCTTGACGCATTCTTCCCTTTATATTTTGTTGATTTCTTCCGTTACTTTATTTTTCTTTATTTTATTCCATTTCGCAAAACACAATTTAACCGACCGGTTGACTAAAAACAATAAAATAATTAGCCTGAAATAATTGGATCAAAATGGGGTTTAGAGGATATTTTGATTTTGATGAAGTAAGAAATTGTTATTAAGAAATGGCCAGTGAAAATCTGTGATGATAATTGGCACGTTCTTTTGTTGATGGTAATTTTTAAAGTATATTTATTAGGTATCTTTGTGTGAATTATTATGAAATAGTCACACTTGTAAAGGGAAAAAGTTTTATAATAGCGTCGATCAAGTAGTCCGTGTTAACTCTGTCACTTTCGACCAGTTATGTTTAAGAAACTCAATGTATGTGCAATCAAATACACGTGGCGGAAAATGGGAGGTAGTTTGCCTTTGTTTTTTTTTAATTTGGCGCGGGTTTCTTCATGCTTTTGGGACCACACATATCGGCCGACATGCGTATTCCGTGTGGAGTCACTGTGGACCGTGCTATTTCCAATTTCCTAGTCCACATAATTGAAAATAGAGAAACGATGATATTTAGCCAAAAAAAAAGAAAAGAAAAAAGAGAGACGATGATACATTTCTATTGTTGAATCAAATCTATAATTTAAAGAGAAACTATATAGTTTTTTATTATTATAAAGTTGCTGAACTGAAATTATCGCCGATAGAACATAGTCAACATGTAGTAATAATAAGGACATTAGCATATTTATTTTGTAACATTTAATTAATAAACATACCTACATCAAACAAAAAATGTAAATTTTTATCACACCAAAATCTTATTGTCTTTCGTTCTCTGACAATCTGGTTCTTCATCACCACCACCAAATTGACATCGTCCTCTCTTGGGTCTAACATCATCCATGACAATGTCATCTTCCACACCGTAAGAACAGCTTGGTTCGGTCTTCGGACTCAACTGAACCAGATTCATACAATCCTCATCATCAGGAACATACACTAAACTCATCCCACATTTTATCACCTCACACGTCTCGAGCTTCTTCTTCGTCTCATCATCCGTCGCATAGAACTCGAACGAAGCCTTTGTGTAACAGCAATTGTTACTCTCTCCATGGAGTTTCTTGACGTGGAAGCAACTGTTGTATCCCATGAAAACATGGTCAGAAGTAAGCTTTCTTAGTTCGTGGCTAAGCGATCCACACGGTTCGTTCCAGCCCGCGAGAGTGAAATCAAATCTTGTGAAGGAACCGTCTTGGTTTTCGAATTTGCCAGAGCACTTTACAGAGAAACGTTTTGCACGGTCTTCATAGTCTCTGAATGAAACAACTACAGAGAATGCAAGTCCAACAAAGTTAGTGTCACACCAGTGCGGAGGCAATGGGATTTCTAGTGAACATCCTAGTCTTTGGTGGCAGAACCAGCTTGGTATTTCATTCGCCGGGTAACAGATTGCAACCAGAGGCTCTGGGATGAATCCCTGCAAAAGAAAAACAATATAAGATTCAAAGGTGAAAGCGAGGGAGAAGGATAAAAGAGACAGTTACCCGATAATATTGTTTCACAGATGCATTAGCCATCAATTGACTTTTGATTCGAGCATGACCGACGAGGCTTTCTTGTGCTTCCTGGTTCAGTTTGTTACAGTTGCTAAAGATGAACATAGAATGGATCCTCTCTCCTACCGTCAGAGGCGTCAATGGATTTGCCAAAGTTTCAAGTGATTCACACTCGTGTGCATCCAGATATTGCAGGTTTTGTGGAAGCGTTGGTAGAGACTTGAGCAATTTGCAATACTTTAGATCAAACCATTTCAGATTGTAAAGTTGGTTGAAGCTTTCAGGCAGATTTTCGATGTTGTTTCCGCTTAAGCATAAAGACTGCAATGAGGATAGACCATTACTAATATCTGGGAGTTTGTAGAGACTGCATCTTGAAAGGTACAGATCTGTTAACCGAGAGCATCCCAATGGAGTTGGCAAGAAGAACGTAATAACAGAAACTTGACTGTTTGTTCCACATAACGAAAATGTCTTGATATTGCTTAAATGCTTCATATTTGGCACCTCAGTGATGGCTGTATCATCCAGAAGCAAAATCTCCAAAGATTCCATGTCTTCCTTGATTTCTGGAAAAACCTCTAGTTGCGAGCAGCCTGACAAAATCAGCTCTCGTAGACATTTGAGCTTATAAAGATTAGACGAAAGACGTTCCAACCTTTTGCAGTTCTTCAGATTCAGGGAAGCAAGTTTACTTGAGATCTCAATGGAGTCGGGCAGACTCTTTATAGCTGTGCCATCTAAAAGTAGAACTTCAATATTTTCTGAGATCAGTGGGAATTTCCTGAATCTGGAGCAGCCACTGAGAATAAGAGTTTGTAAGGATTGAGATTTGGTTTCTTCTGGAAGACACTTAAGGCTTGTGCATTCCCTGAGGTTGAGATAAACAAGCTTCTCCAAACAACTAATCGACGATGGCAACTTTTTCAAACTTGTACATCCTTCTAGATTCAATCTTTCAAGATTATGAGCTTTAGCCAAACCCGAACACCTGCGTAAGTTCGTGGAGTGACTGAGATCGACCCATCTGACCATTCCAGCAACCTGTAAGAAAATACATCGATGCAAATCAGCATGAAAGAGTTTAGCTGATCATTGATCAAACTGCACACATATAAATATACCTTGTCATCACCCCAAATTTCTTCTAATTCGCTATGTGGCAACTTAATGTCTACAAGGTTCTTGGGGGTAAAGTTCTGAGGGAAACTTTGTAGAGGGCATCCATACCAGTGTAGGTATGTAAGCTCATCAGGAAGGAAATCAAGCCCCTTACGTAGGAGCAGTTTACAATCCACTTCACATCCACGGGAACAACGAGAATCATAAATCTTCAGGTATTTGAGATTGTACATCCCTTTGAAAGCTTTGGATCTGAGACGCATTGCTCGTACTTTTGATGTGTCCAAGAAAATCCCTCTTATCTTCTCAGTTCCCTATCAATCAATTAGTGGTAGACATACAGTTGTTAATTGAAAAGCAAGATCTTAAAGTATTATGCCGAATTGTAAAAGATATAACATCACCATGCAAGTATAGTATTATGCCATTACCAAGCCTTTGGTCAGCAGGTCACAAATATCTTCACTGTCCCATAGTCTGATATGCCAATGGTGCTGCGGGCGATGTTGTGATACCCACCTAAAGTCTCTTATTCCTATTGGTTCTGGTTTAAAACTAATCTCCTTTCCCATCGTCTGCAACATGTCATGCATCTCGATGCGATTATTAGACCTAGTAATCAGACATTTGTCAACGAGATCTTGTATCACGCTAGGCACATTGACACCACGACTATTCAGAAGGCTTGTCACGTAATCCACCTTCTCTGATCTGAAAAAACATGCAATATCCAGAAAAATATCCTTCTGCTCAATGCTAAGCTCATCATAGCTTGTCTCCAGAACTTCGTAGATATCTCCATGTGATTTACTTTTCAGTATATCCAACTTAGCTTCCCAGAACAGTTGATTCATCTCACAAAGATCAGATCCTAACACCTTTAGAGCCAGAGGGTGGCCTTTAGCATAATCCAGAACCATATTTGTCAAACTTTCAAACTCCTTCGAAGGGCAAGATTCATTAAATGCATTCAAACTAAAGAGCTTCAAGGCTTCTCTATCATTCAGTTTAGGGAGCACATATTTTCGACCCTTGACCGTCTCGACTAGTCTACTATCTCTAGTAGTTACGATAATTCTACTTCCTCCTTGGTACCATTTGCGATGCCCCATAAGATATTTAACTTGCTTTTCATCATTCACATCATCTAGCATAATAAGCACCCTCTTGCTCTTAAGCCGGCGGCTAAATCTCTCGTGCGCATTTCCAGGAGCTCCAATCTCCAGATCTCTGTCATCTAGTAATGTAGAGAAGAGCTTCTGGAGTAAAGATTCTAATCCGATTCTGTCAGAATTCTCACGGATGTTTGTAAGAAAGCAGCTACCATCGAATTGGCTTCGCATGCGTCCATACAAACAATCAGCAAGAGTAGTTTTACCAATCCCACCCATTCCAATAATGCCAATGACATGAACAGAATCCAAGTCATGGCATGATAAAAGCTTTTCTAGAGTCTTCACACGAGATTCTATTCCGACAAGACCGTTGTTCCCAATGGGAGCCAAATCATTCAGCTTCTTGAACGTGTCGAAAGCTATTTCATTCACAAGTTTGGCCTCGGAGGTGCTATCAAACATAAAGATGAAGCTTGTTTTTTAGGATAATAATCTAGATCATGAGAAAGTATGCAAGAGAAAAGAGTAAGAAGAGTAAACCTGGATTCATTGACTACGTAGCCGGAGATGTTGAATGCTATGGTCAGTGCAGCTTCCCATGATGAAATCTCTTCTTCCGTAACTTCAGTAAAGATCTTTCTTGAAACACTCTTCAACTCTGTTTTGTCAACTTTGTAGAAGATTGGTATCACAATCTGTTGGTTTCTGTCCCTGCACTGCAGGATCTTGACAAGCTCTCGGAGACACCAGGCCGAATTCGCGTAGTTCTTGGAGAAGACGATGATTGCTATTTTCGACTGCTGGATTCTATCAAAAAGAGCAGTGAGATTGTCTCCTCTACGGAGTTTGTCGTCGATGAAGGAGTCGATCCCCTTCCCACGGAGCTTGTCTTGGAGATGGCCTGTGAAGTTGTTGCGTGTGTCAAAGCCTCTGAAACTAAGAAACACATCGAACTCTGCAGAGGAAGCAGGGGTAGACTCCATTGGAGAAAGTCTTTTAGATGCAATTTGCTCAGTCTTGGTAATGTAGAGATTACCACGAAACTAAGACGATCAGTCAACGGCCAGAAAAACAGAAAAGTTTGGATCGCGAATATTTATTTTTTATTTTAAAATGTTGCATTTGAAAACATATTTTGAAACCATTAATTATGAAGATAACATAATTTTATATAAACGTTGAATTTTGTGAGAGAGAGAGAGAATGCTTTCGAGGTGGAGAAAGTTAAGGTTAAATTTTGTTAAAAAGAAAAAATTATTTAGGGAGAATTGCTAGAATGATGTCAAAATGTTGGAAAGTTACTAAACTAATGCATATCTTTTAAAATTGTTAAAATAACCTTTTGTACCTATTTTACCCTTATTTCATGTATAGACAAAAA